>CABEEJ010001966.1:77308-128754 GCA_901482245.1 Timema douglasi
TTTTTTTTGTAATGTCAAACAGTGCCTAGGTACGAATCATAATCAAAATTGTTTTAGTGTATTTCAAGAAAATAGATTTATTTTTTCTCTTTCTGTCTAATTTTAAGGTTAAACGTCTAATTACCCAAAAAAAAACCTAGATTCAATATTTTAGCCCAATCAGTAAAATGGTTTCGGGTCTAGGACAAGATACAGACACAGACAGTCGGCATCGCGAAAACATTTTGGGTTTCAGGGGGTCATGAAATGTTGACTTTTTTTTTATCAGAGCCTCGAGATCGATTTGTTAGATTATAATAATATTTGTCTCTTCGAGGGGCCGAGAGAAAGTAAGAAGAAACCATTGTTACGACTCTACTGGATTCACTCTCAGTTTTATTAAAACCCATGCTAGAGCCTTATGTTTACTCCATTAACACTTGAATCCTATCTTTTTTTAAGCGATACAATTTATCACGACTGTGCGGATTGTCACCTCTTAGTATAAGATTTTCACATCATTATTTTTTATAGGAATTACTTAATGGAGGACTCTGACTAAGCCAAACAAATTTACGATTGTGTAGATCAGGAAAGATTTTGTTTTATCTAAATAGGTTTGAATGCCAATGCCTTTATGCTACCCAGTCCGTTAAATGAGCATGCAAAAACATTAGCAATTTCAATTCCTAGTTTGTTAAGCTCTGACTAAATAAATTCATACAATTCGCTACCACTATAACCATCTACTTCTATTGATTGCAGCAAACTTTAGTTTACTTTAACATGATTCACAAAACTATCACAAAGCGCTAACTTATCCATTATGGCCACCTCTTGTGTACCATATATCCACCATCAAACTATAAATGACTGATTTCCAAATATTTCTCAAATTTAAATTTCGAGCCAATAACTTTTTTATTCTAATATTAAAATTTTAAGATAAAAACATATCCAGTGAATCTCTCTTCTCGTACCCATGTCAAAATACAACACACAATTTTTCTTTGAGAGGGGACATCAGGAGGGAGGACATTTCTTCACCTCAAACTTATATAGGTTGAGGGAAAACATCATTGTTTCAAATTTTTTACATTCTAGTTTGGTGCAAGAGATTTTATTTCATTCCCATAAAAAAAAATCACGTCCCAAACCGAACATGAATTGTTATAGTGTGTCTGCTTTGGGCCCCCTTTGGGAACCCATCAACCCATTTTGGTTGGCGATCGCCTAACCAACCTGGCCAGGTGGACGCTGTAGTGGGTTACTCAAATTTACCAATACTTTAAGAGGTTACTAAATGTGTTAAAATTGCAATGTTGTCTGCAAATATGTAATTTTAAGGTTTTGTTAGTTATACACCGCTGATTTTTACTTTCTCTCGACACCTCAGAGAAAAAGTATTGTGATCGTTAAAAAAATGAATTCAAGATTTTGATAAATATCGACATTTCATGACTCCCTGAAACAAAAATAAATGGTATGGAACTTCCGCACGGACTTTCTCGCTCCATTGTTTAAAATAGAGATATTTAATCAAAAACCTTAATATTTGTGAAATGAAATACTAACAAACCGGAGCACAAATTGCACTATACTTACATTAAACATTTTTTGACTCTAGGTTTTAAATTTTATAATTTTATTTTTAAGGAATTTAAGTCCTCATTTGTATATTTGGACCAATAAAAAAGATATAGTTTGGGGCCACAGATTTCGACTTACATTAAAAATTTTTGAAATTTTACTAGGGGTTGCACATCTTCAGGCCATCGCACTGCTATTAAATTCCTTAATTTATAAAGTGTCACCAATAAAAAGGGTAAATATTGACAATTGATTCTAAAATGATAAAGATAGATCATTGCTGTACAAACATTTCCCATAAGAGGTTAAAAGAAGAAAAAATCAACTTTTTGAAACACTTATCTTACTCAATGGCATCAGGGAATTATTACATTATTACATTAAGAAAATCTATTTTTTCTCTTTTCGCCTTTTAGTAAACTAGGATTAGACAGACACACGGCATTGCAAAAAACACTTTTTAGGGTTCAGGGGGTCATGAAACATCGACGTCTCAACCTCTCGGATTAGATTTTTTAGGGGTGATAAAGGTTAAATTTAGAGGAAGTGTACCTGAATTTGCGTGGAGCTAGAAAGAGTGTGGTAATCCATTTAGGAAAAACCACCTTTAGAACACCTACCCTGAATCAAACCACAATCTCCCTGTCATCTGCAGTCTAGTCTATTGAGAGAGTGACGCCTTAAGGCCATCTGGCCACTGAAGCTGGTGCTGATTTTTCAAAAAGTAAATTTGATTAATTTTATTTATATATATTTAAATAATATTGAATAATTTGTATTAGTTGTGAATTTCTTTATAAATGATTGGCAGGTCCTAATCACCAAATTATTTTATTCCTTTCTAGTTACAAATGTCATTTATGATAGACACTTGAAAATAATAAGATGAGAAAAGGATGTATATTTTAAACAACATCAACATTTGCCAAGAAAGAAGATGTAAATCTCACTACCTATATGCAATCAGATTTATGTACTGTTATCTCGACTATAGTAGTTAAAATAAATACTTTGAAAATGTATTTAGAAAATACTTCAAAAATAAACAGTTTTTAGCACCGCGTCTTACTACTCATTTGGGTTATATGCTTATGTACTTATTACACTTATGGTATTATGGATTATGAAGGTTATATTTAGAGGAAGTGTACTCGACTTGGCTTGGAGGGAGAGCGAAAAAATATTTTGGAAAAACCACTCTCAGTACACACAACCAAGATTCGAACCTCAATCTCCCTGTCATTGGCAGTCTAGCCTACTGTGAGAGTAGTGCCTTAGACCATACGGCCACCGAAGCTGGTACCAATATTCAGGTGTCATTTGCAAACAACATAGATATTTAAACAAATTTACAAACCTATATGAATATATTGGTACAAGTGAGTTTTTCAAAAATACACTGGTAAAGATTTTAAAATATTGATTGAATTTATTTAAAGAATGAAATTAAATAAGCTAGATCACACAAAAAGTTGTGTAGTCCTATACTTACCAAAGCTATCCTAGATCCAAGATGGAGAGTGTGTTTACTTGTATTTAGAGCAGCCTTCAAACACTGCACTGGATCGAAATTTACGAATTGCTCTTTTTCTTTATACATAGGGCAACATCTCTCGTCTTATCAATGACTGAACTAACCAAACTCCCATGGGACTAGATCTTGTTTCTCTCTGCTCTGATCCATCTGCACGTCAGATCCCGTAAATATAGACCCTGTAGTAATCAAATCAACTAGAACATTCTCCTTCCGTTATAATTGAAGTCCAGAGCATTTCAAATCACTTCATTCCTTAGAACTCCCTCACCCCTCCCTCTCCTAGTATCTTTATTTAAAAACACACAGTGAGGAGAAGGAAAAGGGGGAGTTAGGGGGAGAGGCGTCATGGCTAAGCTTTGAAAGTGGACAAAGCAGGAAAATACTAATGAGCACATTGGCATAACGGTTAGCCTCAAAGGATAAAAGCTAGTCAACCTACCTACTCATTTAAAAGGAATTTTATAGCAAAACTAGTTTTTATAATTTAAATATAGAAATAATAATGTGTCAAAGAGAAGTGGGAAATCCTATAAGAAAATACCATTCCAAGTATACCTGACCAAGATTTGAATCCAGACCTTCTCATCAATGGCAAGCATGTATGTTATGAGTGACACCTTATACCATGCAACCACTAGTGCGGGTATGACATAATAAAATATAATCAATAAATTAATTAAATTTTCCAGCGTGAATTACATGTCCGGGGTATACGAATTTTCATCATGCTAACAAGAAAGTAGAAAATATAGAATTCATTCGCAATAGGAGTGGTAGTACCTGACAGCTATCAGAAGATGTAAAAGTGGTTAAAAGAAAAACACAACTAAAAACAAATGGTTTGTTGTGAAAATTTTGAATGCCAAAAGTGACAACAAATCAACAGATGGTCTTGCAGATCATATGGCTTGGCGACTGGATACATGAGAGTAGATTTAGAAGGGGAGAGAGTAATATCGAGAGCATAAGATACCAAGGAACACTTTTCAATTTCCAGTTGGTGCTGCAACCTGTTGACCTATGGCTGATATATGATGTGAAGAAAATGTCAAATAGTGCTTCAAAGTTCAGGCTTGTTTTCGAGTGAATTTGATAAGGTTTGTGGTTGCAAGTCGTGATTGAAAATTTAACCTGAGATTTGTAAATATTTTTGTTGTTAGTTTATTGGAATCTTGTGGAAACACGTAATGTGTTTGCGTTAAACATTCTGCTAACGTTTTCACTATTTTTCGGTGAATAAAATACACTATTGGATTCTCTCTCTAGTTGTAACCTATAAATTAAAAAACATAGTTCTTTAAAATAGTGCCCTATTGTACCATGGAACACAAACAAATGACATACCTAGGAAAATGTTCCAAGGTATGTCATGTAATTTTTTTAAATTTTATTTTTGTTCCAGATTACAATGCCACAAATTGAGTCTCATGAGAAGAGGGTACTTTTCGACTCAGATTTTATGAAAAAAGCAATAGGAGATGTTACTGCTGATCCAGAAAGGAAAATTTCAATTAGGGTGCCTTTAAGGTTCATAAAATAAAGCTGTTTACTCTTTCAATTAGCCTGCCCAACTTAAAAAAATCTTGGGCAGAAACATCCAAGTATTCTACAAATTTGGATGTCAATAAAGTGTTTAGTGCAGGCTAGAGTATTAATTACTATTAGTGGAATGCATAGAAAAAGTGTGAAAATGAAATATGATCTCCAAAAAAAAGGTGAGAGGCCATTATACTGTAAATCAGAAAACTGGTTTGCAAGTTTGTCAAGTTCAACAAACTTTAACAAAACAAATGTTTAATGCTTTTTTAAAAATCTTGGATACATCCATAACCGATTTGGTCCCATTCCCCCTCAAAGAATATGGAATAGATATGAAACTGGGATGACAACAGTGCAAACTTCAGCTCCTATAGTTGTTCCCAAGGGTGTTAAGCAGATATGTGCTCTTACTTCAGCAAAAAGGAGGAGGCTTATTATAATGATTGTTGCAATAAACACAATAGAAACTAACATTCGACCCATGTTGATTTTTCCATGGGTGTATTTCTTAGATAGAATGTTAATTGGTACACCCCAGGTAAAATCAGAGCAGCAACGCCATCTGGATGGTCAAATGATGAAATTTGTTTTTAAATTCCTTAGAACATTTCATCAATCCTGTCAAATGCTCTATAGAAGAACACATTCATCTGGTTATTGGTAATCATGAACACACCTGTCTGTAGAGGCTGTTGAGCCAGCTTCTGATGCTGGCATTGTTATGGTAACCACCCCACTCCCACCCCCCTCCACACACACATTGCATGGATTGCAGCCTCTTGATGTGATTGTGTATGGGCCCCTCAAGACTTTTTACAACCAAGGAGTTGATGCATGACATTTGAACCATCCTGAATCCTGAAAGAACATTTTATATTTACCATGTAGCTCAAGTTATTAGAACAGTTTTTCCATGTGTTTTTTCAACAAAAAACATTTTGTGATTTTAAGACAACAGGTGTCTATCACTTAATCGTGGAGTATCTACTGAAGATGACTTCCTATCTTCATTTGTAACTGGCCAGCTTCTTCCAGAGGATGAGCCTTGGCCTAGGTCTACCTCATGTTCGCTGCCAGGGCCTTCCAGTCCACATACATCCAGCATACAAAGTTACAACATTATAACCCCAGAACAAGTAAAGCCACACCCAAAAGCAAATCCTAGAAGGGCAGGAAAGGCGGAAAACCAGGAAAAGGATAAACGAGAGAAAGAAGAAATCAGGCTCAAGAAAAATAAAAAGCCTTTAAAAAAACAAGCCCAACTATTGAAATAAAAGTTCCAAAAATAAACTTTGACAACTAACCTAGTAAATAGTATAAAAGTAAGCTTAGTAATAGGAATGAAATATTAAAGGCATCTGAGCCTGAGAAACAGAAGAAGCTATTCAAAATAAAGCATGAAAATTATTCCTCTTCATCTGGGAACGATTATGTTCCTTTAATCTCCACTGATGATGAAGATAATGAAGACAAAGAATGCTTATACTGTAACCACCCTTATCGGTAAGCCAAAGGAGATTAACAGTTTATTTGTTGTGTTAATGGTCTTCGATTGACGCACAAACTTTATGCCGGTTTCAACAAGAGATCCAGGAAAACTTACATGTGATTTTTTTGCTCGGGCCTGGTATAGAATTAGATTTTTTCTAATATATTTATTTATTTTGAATTTGTTCAAGTTATTTTGTTTATAGTTAAGGTATTGATTAAAATTATTTGTTGTGTTCATAATTATTCCAAAAGTGATGTGTTCCAAGGTACAAAAGGTAGTGTTTCATGGTATAACAATCTCCCCTGACTATTGCTAGCCGTCACCACCACCCCTAACGTAGATGGATTATAATTATTAGCACCGCGTCTTACTACCCGTTCGGGTTACACGCATTTACACTAATGTGTAATGGTAGGGTGATTGTGAGATGAAATGGAGGACCTACAGTTTAACGTGGAATCCGAACCACGGTGGAGGCCTGGCATTCCCCACATTCACAAGATGTCTTGTCAGAGGTGAAGGAAGGGTTTGGTAATCAGATAAATCTGTGCCGGGACCGAGGATTAAGCCCCAGCCACCAGCACAGAAGTCTGACACCTTACCCCTAGACAGCCAGGTCACCTAACGTAGATGGAATACAAGAAATGTAGACGCCTTTGTGTGGAGGTAGAGTAGGAATCTATTTAAGAAAAAACACCCTTAGTACACATGTCTTCATTATGAAGTGAAATAAGAACTCGAAATATTTTTAGCTCCATTTGTAAAACACCAGAGAGAATGATTTTGAGTAATCAGTTCTCTTGGCATAAATGTATCTTATGAATGAAACTTTACTAGCCTATCCCTTACCTACATTAGACTGAACCATTCTCACAATCGTTATCTCTACAACACCATATTTTATCATGTCACAAAGCAGCTACTTATGTGTCGTGGGGGGTGTTTAAAATATATTGGTGAGTAAAGCAATTTACAGTTCTTGGAATCACTTATCAGAGAATCTAATAGTCATTGAAATTTATTCTGCTCATATGGGTAAAACATGTTTTTAACCACCATGTTTTACTCCTTGTGCGGCGCTTACATACTAATTACACTAATAGTTTTAGAGATTAAGATGGTTTTATTTGTAGGAAGTGTATCCACATTTGCATGGAGAGTGGAAAACCATTTTGGAAAATCCACCCTAAGTACACCCGACTGAAATTCAAACCTTAATTTCCTCATTATCTGCAGTCTAGCCTACTGCTAGAGCGTTAGACTACGTGGCCACCGGAGTGAATTTTAAAACATGTTAATAATGTACATACATATTAGAAACTTGATATAATATCAACACAAGTTAGACAAATCAACCACAAGACAAAGATATATTTTTTTAGCACCCCGTCCTACTAACTGTTTAGATTATATGCAAAATATGATAATTAAAATAGTCAAATAAACAAACAGCTGGTAGGTGATAGCAAAATACTCTATTTCCTTGGAATTAGAGTGTTAAACCATTAATAAGATACATATTCTTTTAATTGAAAAATGACACCAGGACATGTGAGTCGAACCTGAGACCTTTGGCTTAGTACAACAATGATCTAACCACGGAGCTATCCAGGAGTCATCCCAAGCGCAAGGTTATTCTTCACTCATATTTTAAGGTAGAGTCTGTTATGGACATGCAGAAATGGTCAGTTACATATGAGTGAACAATATCACGAGTTATCAGATAATGCAAACATCTCCGACTTGGTAGGGCTTTATGCTGTCAAAAGTACAATCATAATTGTAAGAATGAGCATATCATGATGGATTAAATCGCTAAGCTATTATATTTGCTCATTACGGTTATAGACGCACTAAATATCATATTCTTTGGATTGAAAAATTACAACTGGACATGGGAATTGAACCTGAGACCTTTGGCTTAGTATGCCAATGCACTCACCACTGAGATATCCAGGAATTGTCTCATTCCCGGGATCATTCTTGATTCCTTTTTTAAGGCAGAGTCTGTGATGGACAGGCGAAAATTGTCAGCTACATATGAGTTATCAATTAATATTACTAGCTATCAAATAATGCAGCCATCTTTGACTCGGTAGAGCTTTAAGCTGCCAATAGTACATTGATAACTGTATGAATTAGCATATCATGATGGATTAAATTGCTAATTTACTATATTCGTTAATTATTTGATAACGCAGCCATCTTCAACTTGGTAGGGCTTTATGCTGCCAGTGTTATAATGATAAATTGTATGACTGTGCATATCATGTTGGATTAAATAGCTATGTGATTTTATTTGTTATTTGGAATAGAGCACTAGGCTAAATCATGGTTTAAATTAGGAGGGCTAGCCAGCACACTTATCTTGGTGATACTGGAGTAGAAATTGTTTTGATAGAACACTAAAACCACACAAACACATTTTTAAAGACAAGCTTTCACTGTCACAGAAGCTGTCTGCGACAGTAAAAGCATGTGGATGGTCCGCATATGCAGCAAACGTTTATCTAGTGGTACACTACGGATAAAAGTATGATAGATACTGTTAGAGGGGTTAGATAATTATGAAAATAAGCTTTTACCTGTTAAATAGGGTTAAAATTCAGGATATTTAAGTGAGGAGTTTATTAGTTTCATTCCACCAATAACATCAAAAGTTGGGTATGCCTTAGGAGGTTAAGATTTGATCCTCAATTGAGTAATGAAGGTGGTTTTAGTTTGTATTTATTTTCTCAATAGGTTTAAAAATAGACTAATTAATAACAATCTGAAGGATTGTAGGTGAAGAGAGTTAACAGGAGCGTATAATTGTAGCGGGTTAGCTTACCCCCAATACCTTATTAGAGTAATCATCATAATGCATATAACCTGAACAGGTAGTAAGTTGCAGTGGAATTTGGCTATAGAGAACCAGAAAATTAACCAAGCAGCAAGTCAAATTGATAACTATTATACAATATTCATAACCTAGTAAAAATGAACATTACTGATGATTGTTGTTACCTTTTTGTAACTATATTACCACTAAAAAGTAGAATATCAGCTTTTATCCATTTTGATAACTAGCATGATTTGTTTTACTAGGTTGTGTGGAATTAATTTTACAACAGGTAACATTCTTAATGAAGAACCTCCCGTTCTGAGACCAAAATCATAAAAAATCACATATTTATCAAATATATATTTATTTAAATAAACATGTTCTTTATACATTCAAATATACAATTCAACTTTCATTTAAATTTAGTATTGTTTAAAGAGATAGATCAATTTATTAGGAACATTTTCTTTTTGTGGAAATGGAAACCAAAACTGTGAAAAGTGGTCTAAAGATGAATTTCATTTTATATGTTTATTTTGATAACAATACAATAATATAAACAATGGAATAAAATATTAACTAGAGCTATTATGTTTCCATTTGAAAATGTACCAGAGTTAAAAAAGCGACAAAAATAATATTATTTGTATGTTTATAAAAACATATAGTCAGCTATCATCTAAATATACTAACATTCAAGACAGCATTAAACATGAAGCTGTCATCCATGAGCTTTATTAGTGTGTGGCACAGTGAGTCAAATCCCACAAAGCGCGTACACACACAAAATATTATTGAAATGGTTTCAGTCCAAAGCGTAGTGTACTCACATTAAAAATATATCAATTAGTGCATAAAAATAATTTAGGCAAAGATTTTAAAACTATAGGATACAGTGCCATATTAAAAATTATATAACATATGTTAGTAAAAATAAAACTAAATGCAAATCAAAGCATAAGAATTCTAGGAAAGAAAATTAATAACATATGAACCCGAGGTTGATCCTTGGCATGGATGAAAAATTTATCAATGGAAAAATGTGGGTTTACTCTTTCACAGTTATGATTAAACGGCCGGGGACTGGATATTGTGTCTGTCCTGGTCTTAAGTTAGATTATAAGACATATGAAGCTACGACAGGCCTAGCAAGCCAGAAGCGGAAAATATACAGCTTAAATAAAAAGTGCCACAGGCTGAAAACCACAATGGATGTAAAAAAAAGTTGTTGAAAGGATAGAAATCACGGATAAAAAGGACGAATAGAATTCTATCTACCTGTAGTACTGGTGGAGTATAAAAACTTTTTTTAGCATTGTGTCTTACAACCCATTCAGGCTATGTGCAGACCGTGTCTTACGACCCGTTTGGGCTATATGCGCACCGTGTCTTACAGCCCGTTTGGGTTATATGCACACTGTGTCTTACAGCCCATTTGGGCTATATGCTTATGCACTAATAATGCTAAGCTGTTAGGGAAGAGGAAGGTTATTTTAGGGGAAGCGTACCCGCATTAACGTGGGGGAGCGGAAAGCCATTTAGGAAAAAAACACCTTCAGTACAACCAGCCAAGATTTGAACCCTGATATCCTCGTAATCGGCAGTCCAGTCCAAAGAAAAGAGATGCCTTACCCCATGTGATCTCAGAAGTGAGTAGTTTGCAAGAATATATTAAGAATGATACAACCTGTTCCAATGGCCTCATGATCTAACTCATCAGTATTTCAGTAAACTAGACTGCCAATAAAGGGAAGATTGGGGTATGAATCCCAAACGGGTGTACTGAGAGTAGTTTTCCCTAAATGGATTTCCACTATCGCTCCATATAAATGTGGGTACACTTTTCTAGATTCAATATTCCTCGTTCCTAACACGTTAATGTAATTAATATATATGTGATAACTCAAACAGGTAGTAAGAAGTGATGTTTAAAAGAACATAAATCCTAGTGCAAAAAGTAAAATCTACAGATTGAACATAATTACTACTTTCACTTATCTATATGATAGGAGGGTGATTTATTTCTATGAGGTAGTTACAATATCAGCTTCAAGTGAACATATTATTATAAGCACAGAGTCTTACTACTCGTTCAGGTTATACGCACTTACACTAATGTGTAATGGTAAGGTGATTGTGAGATGAAATGGAGGACCTACAGTTTAACGTGGAATCCGAACCACGGTGGAGGCCTGGCATTCCACACATTCACAAGTTGTGATTAATACACATCTTTTCAGAGGTGAAGGAAGAGTTTGGCAATCAGATAAATCTGTGCCGGGACTGAGGAGTGAACTCAAAACCCCTAGCAGAAAAGTCTGACACCATACCCCTAGACCGCCAGGTCACCTACTCTAAATAGAATCCTATTAAAATCAATGTATACACTTTTATGAAATAAAAACTTTCAGTAAAGCATTTCAAGCTCTAAATTTGTTTTTGTTAATACGGTAATACTACTTTGAAGAGCCCATTGGGTAAAAGGGGCATCTAAAATGTTCCAAAGTGTTATTTCACAATTTAGAGATAACCAGATAAAATGTTCACTTAATTCATAGGAATATTTTAGCAGGTCAAGGGACTAATAAATAATATATAAGAAATGTGGGTACACTCCAAAGGGTTATAACAAATTGCAAAAGTGTTACAAGAGGTTAAGATTGTAATAATTAATCAAGAACACTAATGCAAAGTATTGCTATGCAAAGCACATACAAACTAATAACACCTTTATTATATTTTCAAATTTTAACACATTTTACATATTTTTTTTTAATATAAAGACCGGATCTTCTAAATTAAGTAGTATTAAGCTTAAGATATAAAAACTATCTAGAATAGTGCCGCAATAATTTGTTACTAAAATCAAGCAAGATTTCATAATTAAAGCAACCAAATATGAAAGCAATTGGCACAAAATTGATATTTTAATTAGTTCACCAACTAAACAAAAATAAAATGTAAATAAATACAACCCTAACTAAGTTTATATTAAAACTTAGTGAATATTTGGTATTACCATATGGGAAATTATAATAAACTTTGAAAGCAAACCATTTTTAAAAATTAAGTAGGAAAAACTATGGATGATACAATGAAAGTATTGAAAATTTTTAGAGTGTATTTAATGCGTACTATACATTGAACCATCTTATATAAAGTATCTCCAACAGCTTTAATTTAAACATAGAACATGATTTAGGGTAATTTGTAGTTAAATGTTGGATGGTAAAAAAAAATAGAATGGAATGGTATTTTTAACATTTGAATTTTCGATTTAAATAAAACAATCTAGTTAGTTGACCCCACATCCTATTTACTAATATTTCACTTCTTTTATTTATTTTTTGAGAATATTTGCTGAAGCTGAGAATCACAGACCAGAATCACTGTATGGATATTATGAGTAAGCACTTCATGAAGGAGTCTGATGTTTGAAGACTCACTCTGTATGTCTGAGTCGAGCTAGTCGCTGGCTCAATTCGTCCTGTTCTTGGGACACCTGGGTTGAAGTGCCAACTGTACCCACACCTTGAGGCAGTTCCATGTTCAGCTCCAAGCTACAAATTCAAAATTAACAATTATTAAGGAAATTGAGTAGAAGAATAAGATAGAGACAAATGATTTTAGTTGAATGATGAGGGGATATTTGGATGTAAAATGATGATAAATTTAAGCATAAAATGATGAATTTTTACTGACGCCAATGTCAATTTGATTAATTGTGTAAAATTTAAACAAAAAAATAAATAAAAATAAAAGTGTGTAAATGATCCATAACATTGCAATAGCATATGAAATGAACACTTTAAAATTCCGTACACAAAAAAGTAGATTCCAAGTGTGCCTTGTAAATTATCAATTTTTAGTGGGTTTTTTTTCACAGTCTGAAAGAAACAAATTCTAGTGAAAATGAGTTACAGCTAAATTTTCAATCTAAAATAGTTTGTTATTCTCAGCTAAAGCTCGCCATTAAATGGTATGGTCACTAAGTGGCATATGAAACAAACACTGTTTAGAGCTACATAAAATACTTTCTTAAAAACAGATATTTATATAATATATAGTTATGATGAATAACTTTACAGCACTCTTCATCAAATAAACTTTCAATCTAAAATATAAAATAGTTTGTTATTCTCTGCTAAAGCTAGGCATTAAATAAAATGGTCACTAAGTGGCCTATGAAACAAACACTGTTTAGAGCTACTTAAAATACTTTCTTAAAAACGGATATCTATATAATATATAGTTATGATGAATTACTTTACATAAAATAGTTTGAACATGAAATTTATTTATTAAATATCAAAAGTTTTAAAAACCAACATACACTTATTTTTATGAAAATTTATGAGGAAAGATTGGATACATGAAATATGTGAGAATTTATGAGGGAGAATGTGTTGTAGACACAGCGTAATAGCTAAAGTGGGATTTTATTAAGTAACAATAATGTAATAGCACAACTGTTCATCTACACCAATAGTATACATTGAATTCGGTCACTGTCAACTCAAGACTGGCACTTCCATTGTTGAGTTAAACATATTTAATGCCGTATAAGTTGAAGATTTATTCATAACTCACTGATGCACACAAAAACATACACTTAAAGAAAAAAAATTACTCCAAATGAAAGAAAGAATTGTAATCATGTAAACCTTGTCTGACAATAACCGAGCCAAAAATAACATTTGGCAGAAACCAATGCTGTGGTGAGGCAGAAGGGGAGTATTTACTGCTATTCCAAACCTTTCACTCCAACTCTTACTGTGTTACGCGATAATTCCAGTGGGGGTAATGTGAAATAAACACTGTGCTGCTGAAAACAATGAAGATATTGATGGACTTACCAAGGTTAAATGGTCATATTTATGGGAGTGTTAGAAATTCATGCAAAATATACATGACAATTTTTTTCATACTTTAACAATAAGAAATGAGGGTGCAAGAAATATGCGAGTATATAGGGTCAATACTGATTTTGAACCAAATCAGGTAGTAATAGAGGCATAGATAAGATTGGGGATTATTCAAAAGTCTCTGTACTTGAATATAAAATGGGTATAGGACACTGGATATGAACAAATTATAATAATATATACCAATTCAGTGGAAGACAACTCATTAAATTTGAAGAAGAGTTAAAAGCTGTGAATAAACAACAAAAACATATAGTAAAAAAAGACTGTACCCCTCTTCCATTGCCGCATGGTCTAAGGCGTCACTATCATAATAGAATGAACTGCCAATGACACGGAGATCATGGTTCAATCCTAGTCAGGTGTACAGTGGGTGGTTTTCCTAAATGGCTTCACACTCTCTCCACAAAATGCTGGTACACTTAATCTAAATTCAACCTTCCTCATCCATAACCCATTAATGTAATTAGTACATAGGTGTATAACCTGAATGGGTAATAAGAGTCAATGCTAAAAAAAACACTGTAACCTAAAAAGTAAATTTCCTTGAAAAAAAGGGCAAGAAAATATTAAAAAATTAGGTTAAAAAGATGCATTAAAAAAATCACAATGAACACACTTTTCGCACAGTATGAAAAAGAGAAAGATAACTAACATAGCCTAAATTGTGTGGATTAAAGTTTAACTAAGCAACAACAGAAATTAAAGTTTATAACCCTAACAAGTAGTAAGATGTAGTGCTAAAAAAACCTTAAATCAAAATTGAAGAACTAGTAAAATGAGTCAATGGAAAGAATAATAAAAGGTAGAGATTGAATAAGTAACCTCAAAATTCAGGACATTCACACAAAAGTATGTGTAAAAATTGTTACAAAATTTGTAGTAGGAAGATTGTGTTGAGTTTATAATAATTAAGAAAGTTAATAACAATTCAATTACAACCCAAGAGCTGAGGTACTACCATGAAACAAAAAATATTTCAGGATGGTATGTTAAAGAACTAATTAGGCCCCTATTGTATAAATTGAAAAGTAAAATGAAAATGTATGTCTACTAAACAATGATCATAACAATTAAAGAAAATAAGCATTTTGAGGATGTCAGTTATAGTATGCATCATTCAAATAATATTAGTGATCAATGAGGTTTATATGAGTAAACAATGTTACACAATACCAAGTTTACAAGCCAAAAAAATTGTCTCCATTGTCCAAAGATGTGTTCAAAAAATTGAGTATGCTTTTAAGAGAGGGCATTTAAATAAGCAAAATAAAATATGTTTGCCAGAATAAATGAATCAAGGACATGGTATAGTGATTTGAAGTATGAAGGGAAATCTAAGAAATATTCTATAAAAATATTGGTAAAAAAATATGCAAGGTGATTTTTGTACTATATTTCTAATGGAAAGTATGGTCTAAGAAAAGGTAGCAATGAATGAATACTTAAACAAAACCACTGTTTCACGAGTCAAATATCTAAGCTATTTATTTAGAAAAGAAGAGATTAGCAATACAGGATTTACCCATTGGCCTCAATATGGAAATTATTAAAGATATGTAAGAGTGCTCATATCATTTAATTAAAGGTGTCACAGAAGCAAGAACGAGGATAAAAACAACCCACAAAATAAACATTGAAATTTCATGGACGAGGATAAAAAGGCAGTATAAAACACCCAAACTTTTTAGGCTCAAGTTGTATTTCGCAGTTATTTCTAATAAAATCATCTGTCCTCATTCGTCTTGATTACATTATTATTATTATTAGCACCGCGTCTTACTACCCGTTCGGGTTATACGCACTTATGCTAATGTGTAATGGTAGGGTGATTGTGAGATGAAATGGAGGACCTACAGTTTAACGTGGAATCCGAGCCACGGTGGAGGCCTGGCATTCCCCACATTCACAAGATGTCTTGTCAGAGGTGAAGGAAGGGTTTGGTGATCAGATAAATCTGTGCCGGGANGGAAGGGTTTGGTAATCAGATAAATCTATGCCGGGACCGGGGATTGAACCCCGGCCGCCAGCATAGAAGTCTGACACCTTACCCCTTTCTTGATTACATCTGATGAAAAAGTAATTATCTCTCCAACCAAGGTACACCTTCATATCCTTCTGCTTTAAATGATTAGTCCAAGCATAGCTACACTGTTTAAGCCAGGGCTCGGCAGCCTTTTAGTAGTATTGTGCCCAGGTAGTAATGCAAAGTCACTCAGCGTGCCAACCAACTTAAGCCTACCCAAATTGTTTATATTTTTATACTGGTTAACTAGTAGAATTGTTGAGACATATTTAAGTTGATCTTGTAAAATGTAAATGTAACAACATGTTTCTAAATTATGTATATTAAACAACTACCGTTTCTTGAATATTTAATATAAATCAGAAAAATCTGAATAATTACATAAGTTATAAATGTGTTTTGCAAAATTTAAGTTCTGAAGTCATTATTTTTAAATTTTTAAACAAAACAATTGAATCATAGAAACATAAAGCATGTACCATAAATATAATTACTACTCACATCAATGGTTTTCATTATAAATTAAGGTTTTATATTATTTTTACTCAAATCACTCAGTGTGCTATTGAAAATTGTTCTGCGTGCCACTCTTGGCAAGAGTGCCTTAAATTGCCAACCCCTGCTCTAACCCTTTATCCTTTATATCGCAAACCCTAATCACCGCTTTTCCTCATCTTCAGGACCTATACCTAACATAAATAAAAAATCCTATTTATCAAACACCAGCCAAAATATCCCTTCCAAGAAATTATACTGACCTCTATTCCCTAATATGGAATTTCACCACATTTTTATCTGTGGGCGATGAGTATGACTCAACAGACCAAGATCTGCTCCTATTTGATACAACACTGATTAGCTCCAAAATACTTATTCATGCTGATTAATAAAAGTTATTTAAACCTCCTTGTGCATCAGAGACAAATCTGAACCAAGTCTAAGAAATTAATACAGTTTTAAGTTCTTGTATCAGCTACATATTTACCCCTACAGTTTAATTTTGGCTTAAAATGTATTTATTTTTAGGTATCTAATACGAAAAGTTAACAATGCCCAAAACCACATTTATTTAAGAAACTTTGGATCATAATAAATCTTCAATTGAATTCCTCTATAAAGATTCAAAACTGAGACTCCTAGGGATCCTCTAAGGTGGTAGGTTATTGGTCAAACACAGCCCCTTATAGAGATATGAGCCATATCAAGTTTTAAACACATTGGGCTGAGAAAGTTAAATTGTTTAAATCTAAGCTTATTAAATTTACAAGGCACTTATGATTCAAATTACAGCTAATGTTCTCAGGCAACTTACAAGTGCCCGAATGACACGGAGAGAAAAAAAAGAAGTTTAAATTCTGGTTGAGTGTGCCAGGAGAAACTTTTTCCAAGTGAATGCTGACGCAGTTCTTTAAAATTCCCCATCTTTCTGAGCTGACAGTGTAAGTTACAGATAGCTTGAGTTAAAATGAATAGCAATAAAAGAAAAATTCAACATATTTACCCTGCCTCATCTGCAACTTGATGCATTAGACTGTCCACTTCATTTAGAGGAACAGTTGTAGTGGTAGTCTGAGACATAGCATTCTCCATGTATGAACTCTGAACATCTAAGTCTTCAAACTGGCTCTCAAACTTGTCCATTAGACTGGAGATCTTCTCAAGATTCATTGACTTCATGGCTGCGTCCATTGCCTTAACAACACCTGCCATTGACTGGGTCACCTGTCACCAACAAGTCATATATTGTTTGTGAAGGAAACATTGGAATCAAGTCAAAACTTAATTTAATGGATTTTTACCCTTTCTTTGATCTCAAACTTACTATGACTGTGTAATATTGATGCTAAATAAATGATACCGTATCTGATAATGAGTTTATAGTGTTACAATAAAAGTCTATATTAATCCAAGTTATGGAACAAATAACAGCCTTTATATCAATATGGTCATTAATTTGTCTCAAATAATGATGACTTTAATGATGAATATTTCTTTCGAAGGGTAATTTTTTATTTTTTACAAATGGCACTTTTATTATAATAAAATATATTAAATATAAATAAATGTCATATATCCTTTAAGTAAGAGTTCAGCATCATAGTATACAATGAAGATTTTCAATGTGGATAGTTCGGACAGGTAGTAAGTGCTGGGTGGTAGCCAAAATAAACATATTCATAATCGACTTTCAATTGTTTTCTGAACCAAATACAATTAATTTAGCATGGGATGGAATATTAATAACCTGAATTCCTTTACTTTATTAATTTTCAGAACAACTCAATAGATGTTGTGAGGTCTGTTTTATAATCTTGATGTTCACCATAAGCCATTCAATAGCTATGTGATAAATATTGTGATCTGAGTAGGTTAACCACAAGAAGGTTATGGAAAACACTCATTCATAACTTGATCAGAACACAAATGTTTGATGGAAAAATGCCATATTAAATTTAAAGAACTGTTAGACTTGATGTACAATAAAATTACAAGGACGTTTAACAATACATTGCAATGCTAGATTTAGTTTTTTTATAATGTCTTACATATAGATTATTATGAAAAAAATCATTTTAAATAATTTTGTTCAATGACAGCAGTGTAAAGTGTGAACTTCTTTCCACTTTTAATTTTGAAATCCACTATATGTTTAAC
Organism: Timema douglasi; assembly: GCA_901482245.1. NCBI lineage: Eukaryota > Metazoa > Arthropoda > Insecta > Phasmatodea > Timematidae > Timema > Timema douglasi. The sequence goes on from CABEEJ010001966.1 coordinate 95,876, forward strand.
CTTCTTTTGTTCCTACCGAGATTTATTTGACCCTTTTCCATAGAAAAAAAAATATCTATAAATGTTAATTTCATGAGGCAGGCATTGCAAAGTCAAGTTTTATATAACATTTCTAAATTATATATAGCCATGATACATTTATTATGACAGTGAAAAGCAGCCAAAACTATGGCCTGAGGGCCACATACCACTTACTAAACATTTCAATGTGAAAGATGATATACAACCATTAATGTTGCAGGGGTAATGCACACATTGTTTAGTTGCTAAAATTAAGTAGGCTTACATTAAATACAAATGGAGCAATATTATTAAATGTGAAAATAAATAGTACCACCACAAATATTCCATCTCCTTTCAAGATAATCATTGCAAGCTTGCTGCAAGACATTTTTCTTCGTGTATATTAAGGTGTAAGTGTTTATTTAAGACAAATGAAGCAATGTTTATTATGAAGCTTTATTGACTTAGTAGAGACCAAGTTGGCACTTAATATTCAAAGTTATGTGAATCATGGCTTACAAAATATACTTATAATCGATTCATTTGAATGTAATAAATTCTCCAAAAATAGTGGTATTTAATTAAATGAGTAATAGTCCACATGCAACTTACCATATTTTAAATGTACTCAAAGCTTATGGTTAGGAAAACTTTACACATACATAATGATGAAATTATTATTTTTCTTAAAGGAAAATGTATTTGACATACTATTTCAATATTTTTAAATGCCTAATGTAATTTTTATACAGTATAGGCAATGTGCGTCAGTACTGGTAGCTCAACTCACGATGACTTTGTAAGTTCTTGCAGGGAAAATCCAAGCAGCTTCATGTTTACCACGATCAAATACTCGAAAATCCTAAAACACAATTCACCATTTATCTTAAATTACCTGGACTATCACAGTAGTTTTTTTCAGAATTTGTTAAAACAACCTTAAAAGACATGAGGATATTATTAAAATTCCCATATTCCAATTGGTTTGCTTTGAAAGAATTGTTTTCTAATAAAAGAACTATAGTGAGGTTTTTATTGCAGACATATTTTCACTCTGTGTAAAGATTTTTTTCTAATTAAAATAGATGGGTAGTATATCTAAGTGTATAAAATAATCATCATGAACTGAATTTTATTTTGATATAAGACTCATTCCTCTGACACCAATACTTTTCACAGTTTGATGTGTTTAGTTACGAGCTCTTCACATGCATCAGGTTTTCGATAATCTGAAGATTGTCAGATATATTGGTCTGTCATTCTGTTTGGTCACTGAATGACAATTACGCTTGAATGGAGGCTGGACATTATAATAGTGATTTAATAATTGAATTAATAATAAGAGTTGATTTGTCTAATATAACACACTACATCTCTTTCAACTTTTTTAAATGATGATATTGAATGTGCATTTTCTGAACACACTTATGTCCACACACAACTTATAAAATAAATTAATATAGTACTATTAAATTCTCATCATCCAGTTCCTAGGCTGACAATTCACCAAGGATTAATATATAGCATGTCAGGAATCAAACCCTGGACCCTTAAGACAAGGTAAACGTATTAATGACCGGGCTGAATTATTGTCGGACAAAGGGGACAACAATTATAATTTTGAGATTTATCTATTCACTAATTTACAAGAAATGTAGAATATATTATAAATATAGTGCACAAACAAAAGTGATTTAAAGTATTTAACATAATAATAATTGTTGTAAATCTAGTAATAGTAAAGCCAGTAATAGTAGTAAGAGTAGTTCAGGAAAAGAAAATAAAGGAATGGAACGATGGACTGGTCTTTCTGACAATCTTCAATTTATCAAAAACCTGGTGTATATGAAGAGCTTGTAGCTAAACACATCAAACTGTGAAAAGTATTAGTGTTAGAGGAATGAGTCTTATATCAAAATAAATTTCAGTTCATGACGTATACTTATGCTAACCATCTATTTCAATTAGAAAAAAAACTTTTACACCGAGTGAAAATATGTCTACAATAAAAACCTCATTATAGTTCTTTCATTAGAAAACAATTTTTCAAAGCAAACCAATTGGAATATAGGAATTTTAATAATATCCTCATGTAGTTTAAAGTTTTTATCACAAATTCCGAAGAAAAAAAAACTACTATGATTGCCTAAGTGGTTTACAAGAAACGGTGAGTTATATTTTAGGGTTTTCAAGTATTTGATCGCGGTAAACATGATGCTGCTCGGTTTCACCCCGCAAGAACTTAAAAATGTGGCCGTCATGCATGCTTGTGTCGTGAATTCAAATAATGTCTGCACTTTGCATGGTTCCTATAGTTAATTAGAAATTTATACAAATATGTAGTTGAGAGTGACTGGCATTGGTGGGCAGCTATTTGTCTAGTTAACATGAGATATACTGGTATGTAAAAATTTTTTTTTATTAATTGTCAAAAATCGAGATATTAAGTTTTAGCAAGAATATTTTTTATATGATTGCATTAAAAAGAATTAAAAACATGAGTTAAAGCAAAAAATATATATGAAATTGATTCAAAGATGTTATAAAACATACCTTTCAAATATAATTTGAATTAATTATGCAGTAATGTGATTAACTTGACCATTTTATTCCAACTTCTTGAGCATATTTTAAAGTGTGCTTTGAATACATTATGGAATAGGCCCTGAATAGTTATTTAATGCTTGACTTTTGTCAATCAATCAGTGCTTGAAAGTACATAGTGAAACAACTATATAGTTGCTATTTCATACCAAAAAAATTCACATGCTGCACTTTTTGCTTGTATGTAGTTTTCCTATTACTTACACTTTATATAAGGTTGTAAGAATACTATAATCAAATTGGGAATTTGCATAGAAGTAAATCAACAGTTTAGCCATGTATTGGATGCATGCATTGTGTCAGAATATTGTAATTCGCGCCTAAATACCCAGGCTTTACTTTGTTTCACTTTGGTGGTAACCTTGTTAACTAAAGTTCATCATGAGAGTCTTTGTTCATGTGAATAATTTCTGTGCTTTGTTTTGTTGTAAGAACTGAAGAATTATCACAACCTATAATTTTCCTAAACGCTTTCAATAGGTTATGGGTCCAGGATTAGTTCCTAATGCGTTGTTGGTTCACTAAAGATAAAACGAATCAGCTTCGTAGTTTTTATTGCTCGAGTCATCCATGCTGCCGTGGCTGTTAACGTCGCAAGAAAGTTGTTTTTCATGAGCACATTAAGTTTAGTGTCATAATATCTAAGTGAACATTCTCACGGAAAATTTATGTTTATCAGTTAAACTAAAAAGTGAAGCTTCAAGTAATTGTACGCAAATAAGTTTATTTACTTAATAGAATCTGTTTCTGTAAGAATAGACCTTAATCTTAACCTTGAACTTTAGTCAAAATGTCGGAAAAGATCGACATATCAAGTGTTAATAAGTTTAATGGTAGTAACTACCAGCAGTGGAAGTTCCAGTTGACATGCGCTCTACGCGCCAAAGGTATTTTCAAAATCGCAAAAGGTGAGGAAGCTATGCCTACTGTAAATGCAAATAAGGCAATTGATATATGGCAACAAAGGGACGCCGTAGCTATGTTTACCCTTACCTCAGCTATGGAGCTCAGTCAGATTGCCTTGATTGAAAATTGTAAATCATCCTATGAAATTCTAAGCAAACTAGATTCTATTTACGAGCACAGATCAGAAACAAATAAAATGATAGTACATGAGCGTTTCTATCATTATCAGTGGAGCTCGGCTGACTCAGTGGCTTAACACATCGCCAAAGTGGAAGCTCTTGCCCGACAAATAAAAGAGGTTGGAGATTCAGTCAGTGATCTAGCTATCATGACCAGGATCTTAAGTAGTCTACCTCTGAAATATAAGAGTTTCAGACAGGCCTGGCTTTCCATGAGTGAGGACAAATAAACCATCGCCAATCTGACATCCCGTCTGATTGATGAAGAGGCAAGCCTGACTAAGGGGGAAGAGCAAGAAACTGCCCTAGCTTCTATAGCTAACCGAGAAACTAAATCTCGTGGACATAAACCACGATTTTATGACATGGCACAGAGACTACTTTGACAAGTTTGAAGAGATTAGTGATGGTTCTTCTGTGCGTCTTGGTGACAACCACAAGCTTTTTGTCAGAGGTAAAGGTGATGTGATGATTCGTAAGTTGCTGAATGGTCAGTGGTATGACTCAGTCATTAGAGACGTCCTATTTGTTCCGGAACTGAAAAAGAACCTCATGTCTGAAGGAAAAATCACCAAGCTAGGAATGAAAATAGTAAAATCAGACAATTTTGTTGAAGTGTTTGAAAAAGAGTTGGCCGCTTGTGGTGAACGCCAGCCAAATAACCTGTATAAAATGCTTTTTCAGACTATAACCTCAAATGAAGCCAATTCTGTCACTCAGACTAGTTTAAAGTTATGGCACGAACGCCTCGGCCACATCAATGTTAGAGCTTTGAAGGAGTTAGTCTCAAAAGGCTTAGCCGAGGGTGTAGATCTGAATGATGTAGACAATTTCTTTTGCTCTGGCTGTGCATATGGAAAGAACCACAAGCTCCCGTTCAACAACCCAACCCACCAGAAGATGAAGGTTGGTGAGTTAATATACAGTGATCTTGGTGTCATGCCAGTCGAGTCTTTAGGAGGGGCTAAGTACTTTGTTACTTTCAAAGATGACTACTCTGGCTATAGAGTAGTATCTTTCATTAAACATAAAAGTGATACACTACAATGTTTTAAAGATTTTTGTAAGATTGTAGAAACAAAATACAAGCGAAGTGTGAAAATACTCCATACAGACAATGGTACAGAATACATCAATGTGGAATTTCAGGATTTTCTTGCCTCAAAAGGGATCATTGCTGAGAGAACAGCGCCATACACACCCAAACAAAACTCTCGCTCAGAGAGAGATATGCGCACAATTGTTGAGAGTGCCCGGGCGATGTTTTGTAGCAGTAACCTCCCTCAAGAGCTTTGGGCGGAAGCTGTAAATTGTGCTGTATACATATTAAACCGTACACCTACAAAGCAGGCACATAACTCCACACCCCTGGAACTGTGGACCGGCAAAAAGTCTCAGCTTTCGCATGCAAGGACGTTTGGATGTGAAGCCTATATGCTGGTGCGAAATGGAAGAAAGAAGTTGGATAAGAAATCCAAGAAGATGATACTTGTTGGATATGATGGTAATTCTACCAACTACAGGCTGTACGATCCTGACACTAAAAAAAATTAGAATATCAAGAAATGTTCTCTTCAATGAAGCACAACAAGGCTTTGAAAAACCTATCCCCTACGTGCCCACGAAAATTGACTGTGATGAAGAAGCTGAAGTCGAGAGCCAAGAAGACTATGAGACTAAGAAGACATCCCCAGAGCCAGATCCGGGTGAGCCACCAGCAGAAATTCTTCAAGAGGATGAACCATACAAGATGTCTAGGCCTACTCATAACCTCAGACCTCGTAGTGTTTTAAAGCCACCAGCAAGATTCACTGAGAATCTTCTCTGCGTTGAGAAAGATACCCCTAGTACCTATTCTGAAGCTGTTACATGCCCGGACAAATTCAAGTGGGAAACTGCTATGAAAGAGGAAGGTGACGCCTTAGAGAAAAATGACACATTGACAATGGTATCAATACCTGAAGGGAAGAAACCCATCGGCTCAAGATGGGTCTTTAAAATTAAAAGAAACTCTTTGGGTGAGATTACAAGATATAAAGCACGTTTGTGTGCAAAAGGTTACACACAAAAGTTGGGAATAGACTACAATGAAACATTTTCCCCCACAACTCGCTATGATTCGATTAGAGTGCTCCTATCTATTGCAGTTAGATTTGACTATGAACTAACCTAATGTGATGTCAAAACCGCATTCCTTAATGGAGATCTAGAGGAGATATACATGAGTCCTCCAGAAGGGATACAGGTGGATTCAAATGTTGTTTGTAAATTCAATAAGTCTCTTTATGGTCTGAAGCAATCGTCACGATGTTGGAACCGAAAGTTCGACCAATTCATAAAGGATTTTGGCTTCAGGCAATTTAATGGGGACAAGTGTATCTACAAAACCGATGTTAAGGGGAATCGTGTCTTTCTTATCCTTTTTGTCGACGATGGTCTTGTGATGGGGCCGAATAAAACAGCATGTAACGTTGTAATCAATGAGTTGCAGAAGGGTTTTGAGATCACGACATCATCAGTAGAATTCTTTGTGGGAATGCAGATACGATATAACAGAGAAGATGGCACACTCTTCAATGGACAATCAGCCTACATACACCAGATTGCCAAAAGATTCAATCTTTAGGACGCTAATCCTTGTAGCGTGCCTGCAGATCCCAGTATTCGCCTACAAGCCGCAGCAGAAGACCAATTAATGAAGCATGTACCATACAGGGAAGCAGTTGGCGCATTAATATTTATTTGCACAGTCAGTCGACCTGATATAGCGTTTGCAGTGGGGCAAGTCAGCAAATATTGCAACAACTTTGACAAAAACCACTGTAACAGTGTCAAGAAAATGATTAAATATCTCAAAGCCACAGCCAACTATGGAGTCATGTATCGAAAGTTAGAAGACCCAATTACTATTGTGGGATATTCAGACTCTGATTATGCCGGAGACCTTGATACAAGACGATCGACAACGGGCTACATATTCAAGATCTCGGATGGTCCTATTAGTTGGAGCAGTACTAGACAGCAAACAGTAGCCCTTTCAACCACCGAAGCTGAATATATGTCAGTCTCAGCAGTATCTAAAGAAGCTATGTGGCTTAGGACTATGTTCATGGACATCTTTGAAGAAGCCGCTGCACCAACGGTGATCTTTGTTGACAATCAAAGTACCATAAAACTTGTGAAAAATCCAGAACATCATAAGCGTACCAAGCACATAGATATTCGCTACCACTACATTCAGGAGCGATTTTAACACGGGGACATCGAGCTGCGATACACCTCAACAAAGGATCAGCTTGCCGACATCCTTACGAAGCCATTACCCCGTGAGGTTTTTCAACTACTATGTGGTGATTTGGTAACTGAGTCTTCTTGAAGTGGTGAATTAATTCTATTTGTTTGTATGCTCAGTGTGTGTGTACATATTGTGTTTAACAATGCCACTATGACATTAGAGACAATTTTTTTAGGTGCTCATTAAGAGAGTGTGTCAGAATATTGTAGTTCGCGCCTAAATACCCAGGCTGTACTTTGTTTCACTCTGGAGGTAACCTTGTTAACTAAAGTTCATCATGAGAGTCTTTGTGCATGTGAATAATTTCTGTGCTTTGTTTTGTTGTGAGAACTGAAGAATTATCACAACCTATAATTTTCCTAAACGCTTTCAATACATTGGTTTTAATAAATCAAACCAAAGTCCGGTAAATGTTAAATGATATATAAAAGTAGTAAATACTGTGGGAATAAACAGCAAATAAATAAAAAGACAGCAATGGTTTGAAACACAGTGACCAAATATAATAAACAAATATACTAAAACAGTACAAAAAGAGTCAGTTTTATAGATAAACTAATATGCACACTTTGTTTATTTGTCAGTCAGCAACTGTGTGACATTTAATAAGCTATTAAAGGTCTAAACTGTATTAAATTTACACATTTTTGAAAAAGTCCCCATGCATTTGACCTAAAGCTTGTGCTAATCAGAGCTAAAGGTGCATGTTTGTGCTGAAAAGATTATTATTACTATTATTATTATTAGCACCCCGTCTTACTACCCGTTAGTGCTATACGCACTTACGCTAATGTGTAATGGTAGGGTGGTTGCGAGATGAAATGGAGGACCTACAGTTTAATGTGGGATCCGAACAGTGGATGCCTGGCATTCACAAGTTGTGATTAATACACATCTTGTTAGAGATGAAGGAAGGGTTTGGCAATCAGATAAATTTATGCCGGGACTTAGGATTGAGCCCCGGACCTCCAACACAAAAGTCTGACACCTTCCTTACCCCTAAACCGCCAGGTCACCCTGCTGAAAATAGGAATTAAATATTTAGCTCATGTGAGAAGAAACATTCCAGTAATTGTTTCACATGTGAACCCTAAAGGATCTTCAGTTAACAAGATGAAAAGTCAAATCAGTATTAAAGCTAATATTTTAAGGAGCACTGCATCCTTTATTTTATTAAAATGGGTTAAAGAGAGACTGATTTCACCTAGATCAAGGAGCAATTTTTTTAATGCTGCATTTTAATCAAATAGTTCATCATTTGAAAATCAATTATTAGTTATTATTAAATATAACGGCCTTCCCAGTTAACATAGGACATGCAAGTGCAAGAACACAATAAAAACACTTAACTTTATGATGAGGAATCTTAAAGGAAGAAGTAAAGTTTTAAAATAAATTGGCATATTGCTTACTAATTTGACCAAAGAATGAATAGGACAGATCAGTTTGGGATCCCTCCAGAAGGGATGATATTGTCAAGCTTGAGAAGATGAAAATGTTGACACCTATGTTATATGTAACTGAGAAAAAAAATGTACTATATAATTTGAGTATGTCAAGTTGATGATGGATGATGTGTTATGCCAATAAAAAAGTAACAAACTCATCATGAATTTATTTTGGAGCAAGTTATATACATGCATAAACCAAACCAGTATCTTAATAAATTGATACCCAAATCCCAAGTTTGCATCAGCATGAAAAACTTATGACTTTCATGTCCTTTTAATGTTAAAAAAAAAACAGTATCACAAAACATGAAGAGGCAACAATCATTTTGACATGTATTGTGTACTTGTCCAAGGCATTAAACTATAATTATATATATATTTATTAGGGGTAGCATGTAATTAAAATGTGTGTTTTCAGCATCAGGACCAGTATTGGCAATACACTCACAACAGCATGGTGAATAATTTGGGTAAATAAAAGGAAAATTAAAGATGATATATTGTAAGTGGGCAGCAATGAAATAAAATGATTTGGCTTTATAGGATGATGGAAAATGATATTCTGTTAGTGAGGGATGATAGAAAATAATCTTATGTCAATGTAGGATAGTGGAAAAGTATGTTCTATACATGTAGTATGATGGAAAAGTATGTTATGGAAATGTAGGATGATGGAAACGGATGTTATGGAAATGTAGGATGATGGAAACGGATGTTATGGAAATATAGGATGATGGAAAAGGTTGTTATGGAAATGTGGGATGATGGAAAAGGTTGTTATGGAAATGTGGGATGATGGAAAAGGTTGTTATGGAAAATGTGGGATGATGGAAAAGGTTATGTAAATGTAGGATGATGGAAAAGGTTGTTATGGAAATGTGGGATGATGGAAAAGGTTGTTATAGAAATGTAGAATTATGGAAAAGGTTGCTATGGAAATGTAGGATGATGGAAAAGGTTGTTATGGAAATGTAGTATGATGGAAAAGGTTGTTATGGAAATGTAAGATGATGGAAAATGATGTTTTATTAGTGAGGAATGATGGAAAAGGCTGTTTTAATAGTGAGGAATGATGGAAAAGGATGTTTTGTCAGTGAGGGATGATGGAAAAGGGGATGTTCTGTCAGTGAAGGATGATGGAAAAGGGGATGTTCTGTTAATGAAGGATGATGGAAAAGATGATGTTCTGTTAGTGAAGTATGATGGAAAAGGGGATGTTCTGTTAGTGAAGTATGATGGAAAAGGGGATGTTCTGTTAGTGAAGGATGATGGAAAAGGGGATGTTCTGTTAGTGAAGGATGATGGAAAAGGGGATGTTCTGTTAGTGAAGCATGATGGAAAAGGAGATGTTCTGTTAGTGAAGGATGATGGAAAAGGGGATGTTCTGTTAGTGAAGGATGATGGAAAGGGGGATGTTCTGTTAGTGAAGGATGATGGAAAGGGGGATGTTCTGTTAGTGAAAGGATGATGGAAAAGGATATTCTGTAAGAGGGAGAATGGAAACTAATATTCTGCCAATGTGGGATGATTGAAAATAATGTTCTGCCAATGTGGGATGATGGAAAACAATGGTTTGTCCATTTGGGATTAGGGACAAAATGTCCTGTTAGTGTGGGACGATGAAAAAGTATATCTTGTAAATATATTATGATGGTAAAGTATATCCTGTCGGTATATGATGATGGAAAAGTATGTCTTGTCAGTATGAGATGATGTAAAAGTATGTCCTGTCAGTATATGATTATGTTTTTATGCATGTCCTGTCAGTATATGATGATGGTTAAGCATGTCCTGTCAGTATATGATAAATGTTAAGTATGTTTGTCAGTATATGATGAATGTTAAGTTTGTTTGTTAGTATATGATGGTTAAGTATGTTTGTCAGTATATGCTGGTTAAGTAAGTTTGTCCGTATATGATGGTAAAGTATGTCCTGTCAGTATATATGTTTTATCAGTGTGGGATAATAGAAGAGGATTTTTGTCAGTGTGAGATAAAAGAGGGTGTTTAGTCAGTGTGAGATAATAGAAGACAGTCTGTCAATGTGATACAATATAAGAGAATAGTCTGTCAGTGTGAGACAATATAATAGAAGACAGTATGTCACTGTGAGACAATGTAAGAGAATAGTTTGTCAGTGTGAGGCACTATAGTAGAATAGTATGTCAGTGTGGCATCTAATTTTAGAATATAACTAATGTATCAGATAGTGGCCTATAGAATAAAACAACAATCTATCTTATTTTACTATAGTCCACTAGTTAAAAACACACGATTGCAAACTGCAAAGATAATCTTTAGGATGTACTTACCATATATTTCATTTTGTGCCCCACGTTTTACAGTCTATCTGGGCTATCCCTAATTAACTACACTAATGAAGTAAGGATGAAGAAGGTAGTAAATAAAGTATAGGTCTATACACCCACATTTGTATGGAGGACGAGTGATCAACTAATTAGGAGAAGTAACCTCAGGCCACCCAAACAGGATTCAAACTCTAACCTCAAAATCACCGGCAAAGAAGACTAGATGAGAATGACATTTAGTTAGAGTGCCAATAGATGTAGCTGCATAGTATTAAAAGGAGTCAGTACCACAAGTGTTTCCTAATTTATTTAGCCAGGAACATTATATAATCTCTTTCATAAGTAAAAACTTTGTGATTAAGTAGGGTTCAGAACACACAGCAAGGCAACGACTTCAAATGGTGCAACACTCACAAGCTGGACATCAACAAAGTAACCTAAAGAGAAAATAACATATATATTGTGATATCTTTAAATTGGCCAATACAATATTATAGTTTCCAACTTTAGGCTGCAGTATTATCTCACTTGCGCACAAAGTTTTGACCCAAAAGCTCATAGGCCTATAAATAAAAGGTGTTCTCAATTTTAACAATAACAAAGTGTGAGTGAGGGTTTTAATTAGGAAGAACTCAACATTAATGACAATTAAAGGAACCTTAATTGAATAAACTAATTTTCCTATAGTTTTAAAAAATAATAAATAGACTAGATAAATAGCCTAACTTAAAGGGGTTTTGAAATATTTTTTGCCACTTTAATTTCCATATAAGTTATTTTACTTTATTTCTTCTAAGTATTTATTTGAAGTAAACAAATCCTCAAATTATGCACCTTTTAAATTAGGGCCTATATTTAATAAAAGGTTTATTAAAAATAACTTCACTAATAAATAATTCCCTCATTAAAAATCTCAAAGATGTTACTTTTAAATAATATCAGCTATATTCTAGAGGAGTGGTTCCCAAAGTGTGGGACACCGCCCTGTTACGATAATTTCTTAATAACTTACTTAACTGGTAGTTGAAATAGTAATTGTATGGAGTAAATATTTATTAACTAATCTTGTATTGCGTCGGTTTTTGATGCCTATTTAATATATATTGATAAATATTGTACCATTGTGTTTTCACAAATTAATAACTTTACACCTAATAGATTACAAATAATTAAATTATAATTTGCAACAGACTTATACTAAACCTAAAAAAATATTGCATCTACATTTGGAAAAAGGAGTTTTCCCACAATTGAAACACAAGCGTCTTTATTTTGAACACAAATAAACCCTTGCATTTAAAACAAGAGTGACCGTTTTACGCTGCCAAACCCTTCTTATGACCTCTGTTGTACTGCATCTTACTGGTAATTTAATTGCTACCCTGCTTCACCTTGTTTGAAATTCTCAACTTATTCAAAAACCAATTTTTGATGGGTTGTGAGCAATTTTTGAAATGTGAAAATTATGAAGTTATTTGAAAATATAAAATCATGAAAAATGGTAAAGTGTTCATTTAAGATATGTGAGTGAGTCAGTTCTAAAAATTTTGGGAAGCATTGTTCTACAGAAATTAAATGACTACTACTATAAAATCATTTTTCTCAGACTTAATGATGTGTGAGCTTATACGTGATTCAAACTAACCATCCAACATACTACAGCCTCTTCAAAGCCTTACAGTAAATATCTTTGCTCACCCAGTTTCAAAAGATCTAACCACAAAAACTTGATAGTGCTAAATTCAATGCTTTAATTACTATCTACTGTTGTTATTAACTTACATACTAAATTATGTACATAATGATTCTCACCCTGCGTGTGGTAACAGCCGATTGTACTCTACTCGCCACTGCATCTACTCGGGCACTCATGCGTAGATAATTTAAAGACTGGTTCTTCTGACGGATGGCGTTTTCTGCGTGGATTCGAGCTCCCTCTGTGTTACCTTTCTGTATAGCTTTTTTACACTTAGTCTTTTCAACACGTTCTTCTTTTTCTGATTTTTTTGCATTTCTTTCTAGGTCCTTCACAGCAAATTTCAAATTAAACAAATGTCCTGTGAGCAGGCGTTAAGGTACATATTGTCAGTGGTTAAGATTTAATTGATTTATTTGAAAAGGTGCTAATAACTTAGCGTTTCACATAAAGTGAATTAAAAGTGGACAGGAACGTGTATGTATCATCTTGCTCAAGCATGAACAATGACTTATCACCCGTTCGGACTCTACACATTTAATTGCACTAATCGGATAGGACTGAGGATGAGAGAATTTAAAAGGAAATGGCAAAACTATTTAGGAGGGTATAGGGGAAGCTGAACACACTTGACAAGTATTCAGATCCCGGCCTCACCATCATCAAAACAAACTATATGAGCCTAACCTAGTCCACATGTTTACCAAAGCAGGTTACGAAAAGTAATTATATTGTTGTATGTAGTTTATTGTTGAACAGATTAGGGGCCTAGTTGTGTATATATATATTTTAGAAAATGTCTTTAACAGTTGAATCAAAAAGTAGCTTATTTGTTTTGGAACATTAATTTAATTTACAGGAGAATGGTAGAAATTATCACCAATCAATAAAACAGTAAAACAAACTGTTTAGTGGCTCACTTAAGAATGTTGAAGAATTAATAGTGTGGCAACACAATAACTTATGTTTTTTCCAACCAAAGTTAAAGTGTGTACCCCTTTTGTTATCACTAGGTACATTTCCCCAACACAACGCAGTACCAATACGTCACTAAACGGTCATGTCACCTTGCTGATCGAGAAAATTACACTAATTGAGCTTTGATACTCAGTTACTATCCCTTGCTAATTGTTTACAAAATTAGACTAATCCACTTGTAAAGAAAACACAGTCAGGTTAAGTTCAACATAATTATATTAATGAGTAAAATGATTAACTTTGATGACCCACAATATTGTAGGGTAAATTAAACAGAACAAACTTAAACACCCTAATACACTGGCCTGCTGGGCACTCAAGAAAAGTTTTTCATCTGACACTGCTCTACCTTGTGCGGCGCACGGGACAGCCCTGACCTGTTCAACAATCCATACATCAGTGACTTATTTTTATACATTCCACCTCTGGCCTCAGTAGGTGTGACGTGCCATCTAATGCCCCACATTTTTAATAGTCCACAAGGTGTGATGTAGATGGTACAAGTGATGCAAGTGCACTTTGAGCCAGACAATAGACATTAGTATTGTAGGTTTGTGCTGGCATATATATGTGTGTGTTTTTTTTCAATATTATTTATGAGGAATGCAATATTAGGTTACTCTTTAAAAATGTGTAAACAACTGGAAACCTTGTTTTCTAAATTTTCATCTATCAAAGGATATTTTGGATCGGCCTTTACAGAGTAAAAGTGGAATTGTTTGCTGTATACTAAAGTCTGTAGTCAGAGGATATTTTGGATAGGCCTTTACAGAGTATAAGTGAAACTGTTTGCTGTAGAATGTCTGTATTTTGTACTATTTAACATAATGGAAACTAAATCATTCTGTCAAATTAAGCCAAAAATTTGTAGCGATAACTTTTGATAGAGGATATTGTATGCATCATAGAGAGAATAAAAAAACTATTTTCTTTTGTACCTACTTTATAACATATATAGAAAACAGTAGGCTACCTTAAATTCAATGCATATAAAAATTATTTTGTTTTATTACATTAAACATCTATTACCATATTATTACTATATCCTAATTAAGATGACGGCAAATTGAGTAATATAAAGATTTATAAAGTTTTATTAATTAGTAACTTAGTACAAGTTTATACAATTAAAACAAAACTCACTAAAATCACAAGAGAAACATAAATTTCATGTAAATATTGACTATCTTTTTTAAGGACTAATGTTCTTTACGTTATAATGTTGACCCACTATTATTTGTGGTGTATGAAATTTTTTTAGATGGTAATTAAATTGTTTATTTGATCGATATTATTACTTACCTACTTACTCTATGGCATTAGGAACTCAAAAGTTTATTGCAGCCCTTTCAAAAGTTTTCTATCTATTCCTATCTTAAGCTAGTTATAGTTCACCTTATTACACCCCATATCTTTCAGGTTCATCCTAATGTTATTCTCTCATCTCCGTCTTGTCTTCATAATGATATCTCCCCATTGGGTTTACCTGTTAATACCCTGAATACGGTTCTAGTTTCTTCCATTCACACTGAATCCCGCATGCCGTAATCGGTAAGATTTGACCATCTTAACCTTCTCCATTCCCCAGTATCTTTATCCCTTTTTGGACCAAATATCTTCCTAAGCAACTTGTTTTCTAACACCCTAAATTTATTTTCTTCGTTTAAGGTAAGAGATCATGCTCCACAACCATTGAGAACAACCAGTAAAACTAGTGTTTTGTATAGGCCTATTCTAAGTTTTACATTTCTTGACAGCAGGTGAGATTTAATAGCTTACCGCCCAAGTGATTGCATGATATGTTGTTCCTAGTAATCTCTAAATTATCGTCCTCAAGCTATGTTCTCTGTGTGATCGTTTTTACAGCGTTCATTTCTCAACCTATATAAAATTATTAAAAAACTTAATTTATGTTATCAACAAAAATGAAAATTACAATTTATTTACACATGGAAGGTAAGGTTAAGTTTTCTCAGTAAAAACCTTAAAAATAAATATTAGTTAATTTTGCTAAAATACTTATTTCCCCCCAAAATAACAACTTTGCCACTTTAATATATTTATTTGTGAGATTTACACTTCTCAGTTGTGATCTATATGTGTTATTTCATTAGACGGTTTTCAAGATTTTTTTCAACAAGATAAAAGAACAATACCTAGTTAATTATTTGCAAAAGTTGGGGTTGTTATGAAAAAGGAATAAATGTGGTTGTTTAGACGGTTTTTTAATCCTTATAAAAAGGGTAGATTTAGTTTGGGATACAATATGGCCAATCAATATCCAGTTTATTATTTATCTTTTGTGAAAAAAATTATAGTGTTAATTTATTCACCAAATTATTGTGTGTGTATATATATATATATATATATATATACACACACAATAATTTTATATTCACAGATTAAAACAAAAAACACCAAAAAACACCAAAATCACACAGGAATGAAAATTATTATACATGCTATTGTAGTTTGTGGTCTTAATAGGTTCCTGCACATAGGTGAGGGATCAAAAACCATCTCATTTAGACCCCTCTTTTTGAATACCAAAAAATAAACAATGTAATACTATCACTAAAGTCACAAGAAGAATGGTACAAAGAATTGAATATTACTAAAATATAACTATTGAAAAGTTTTGTTATAATAAAACATTCAAAACCAAACTCACATTTAAGTCATGGGGCACCGCTCACCATATAATTAAAAAGTGCTTGAAATGTGTCGACTTTATAGCTCTTGTGAGTGTACATCCACATAAATCAATCTAAATTATATGTTCAAAGATCAATCAAGATCATAGTACTCCTAGCCGGTAGGTGAACCTTTTTCAAAAAACGTAGCTCTAAATGGGGAGTTCACTTGATAACATTCGACACACTTTAAACTATAGCCCAATTCTAGTTTTGAATCTTTAAGAATAAATAAAAGCCACTACAATAAACTCATTAAACTTTTTTTTGAAATAAACATGGACCTAGTTTTTGCAAATGATTAGCAATTTTATTTTGTACCAATTTAAAAACCTCTGGCACACTTTTTGGTGGAACTAAAGTGTAAAATCAATTGAAAAAATCCACTAGTTGTTATGGGTAAAAACATAATGAATCATAGGTCAAAATACATGTTTGTCATCAGTAGGGCCTGTATATGTTTCGTGATTTTAGTGAGTTGTTTACGGTAAATGTTGCAAAAATAAAAAAGTTTTAAAATAAATGAGTTTAATATAATTCAATTCTGTGTATCCTACTTGTGATGTAGTAATAGTGTTGAAATATTAATTATGTGCTATTTTAAATAAAAAGAAGTGTCTTAAATGAAATGGTTACTGTTTGCCATTCTCCTCCCAGTATCAATATAAGTGATGTAATCTAAATATTATTTTGTAAAGTTTAAATGGTTAATTTTATGAATATTAATATAAAATGTTATTGTGTTTTTGTTAATGGAAAGTTATGTTATATAAGCCCAGTAGGTAGGCTACCATAATAATATATTTATTAGGTAGGCTACCATAATAATATATTTATAAATAATTGCTATTTTTAAAATGTGATATTCTAAGGTTTAAGATGATTAGTTGTAATGGATATGTTTGACAGTTCACTTAATATAATTTTATTAGAAAAATTCAAGAGATTTTTAATCATTATAAAAGATTTAAGGCCAGGAGGGATAAGCTACTTGTGATCACCTACGAGTTAAATCGTTTGAAGTTAAATTTACTATGAAGTAAAGTTAATAAATTGTGGTTGCCATAAGACGGTTTTTACACCTTCGTAAAGACGGCAAAAATTATGTTTGGGGTTTAGTGTAATGTGTCCAAACAGTTCTAGAATGGCCAAAAGATATCCGTTACTTAGGTGAGTGGAACTTTTTCTTATCTAGTTAAAAAGCTTTTTTTTTATTCTTTTTGGTTCATATTGATTCTATGCATTTTAATGATTGAAATAATGTACAGCTGTTATCAAACTTTAGTATTTTAAGAAAGAAATGGCTTAAAATGGGACAGTTAAGACACACTAGACCAACCCATATTTATTTATTGAGTAGGCATAAGCCTATTTTTAAATATATTGATTTTTATGCTTTTCTCAATGTTTCCGTAACAGTGTATGATATTTTATGTTAGCTCTTTGGTAGTTTCGGCAACATTGTATTTTTTTTTTCTCACAAATCATGAGTTTTTAGTAAATGTTTTTCTTTTAAGATAAGCGAGAAAGTATGTACTGTGCTTTATTTAAATTAACTTTAATTATTTTATATGTTTTATCATTGGAAGTTTGATTTTGTTGTATGAAGAATCCCGAGCTCTTTGCGTTCTATTTCCTATTAATACCTATGAAATAACACTAATAATATTGTGATGTTATCAATGTGGTCCTCAAAATAACTTGTAGGCCTACTTTATAAAACGCCCTTCCTATTAAAACGAGACTATACCAACAATTTATTGGCAACTATCTTATGTAAAGTTAAAAGCTTTTTTCATTTAATTAAGTATTTCAAAATATAATGATGATTTTTAGTAGCATCCTGATAACTAGTTGTTTTTTTTTGTCTTTAACTAAAAGTGCAGCAAAAAGTGTGTGTGTGTGAAAACATTTCTGTTATAGGGGAATGATATTTGGACATTTCTTATGGAACGTAATCAAAAACTTAAAATCATTTATTTTTGGACCAGGTACATCATTAAATTTTAAGTAGTCTGAGTTTCCTCAATTTAAACAACACATTTGCCCTTGCTAAAGTAAATAATATACAAATAGGCTCCACAGTTTATATTAAAGCCTTAACTAGGACATAAAAACTAGCTCTTCAGAGAAATGAAAGGATACTCTCCATTGCACCTCCCGCCATTTTAAAACTTAATATCTTAATAAAGAAAATATGTAATTGACTGTAAATTTGTACAAATAACTCTAAAACGTCATAATAAAATGACAACTAATGGGCAATTCATGTTATAACACAGTCAAGCCAACCAATCATTCTAAATTCTTAAATTCTCAAGAAATGTTCAAAGATCATTCAGATGCAGCTATCATGTTTTCATACAAACTTCGCCACCTAATCGCAGCACCTATAATAATACCATCCTGTCTAAGAGAAATATTTATCAATTCTGTAAAAATAATATAAATTCCAGATTGCTTATTAGCCTCTACTAAAGAATACTCGTGCTACAATTTCACTTTAATATATTAAAAGGCCTTTGTATTTATTTTAACAAACCTAACATTTTCAATGATTTTGTAGCATGAAGCCAGCACAGAATCTAAACTGAGTCCATAAGTATTTAATTAAAAATATATCTGCTTCGGTGGCCTCAAGGTCTAAGGCGTTCTCTCGCAAAATACTGCTGAAGAGGGGGAAATCGGACTTCAATCCTGGGAGGGAGTACTGGGAGGGTTTTTCCCTAAATGTCTTTCTACTCTCCTTCCACGCGTATGTGGGTACACTTTCTCTAGATTCAACCTTCCTAATCCCTAGCACATTAGTTTAATTAGTGCATATAATTAGCGTACAATCCGAATGGTTAGTTAGACTTGTTTTTGGTTTTTTTAAATAGGAAAGATTGGGCTATAAAGTAATTTGGGGTTCATAAAAGTTTTTAAATACCGTACCATACAAAATTATTTTTGTGTACACTAATTGAAGGGCTCCGTGCAAAAAGGAGGTAGGTCCACATTTGCTAAAATAACGGTTTTAACAGTTTCATATATTAAAATCACCCGATCTTTTAGTGCAAGAATTGTTTGGAGCAACCTCCCTTTTGCTCTAACGTAGTTGAAAGTGTAGGCACGGAGCAGCACCATGCAGTATGGAACCCTCTATTGGCCGCAGCAGTTCATTTCCTAGCCCTTCCGTATTTTGTTAGTAAGTTCTTTGTTATATTCCAGTAAACTTGGAGTACAATGACAGTGATTATGATATTAGTATATCAGAAAGTGAATTTATTCCATTTGACACAAATAATAGTGAAAGTTCTGAAGATAAAGCTCCTGCTAAGAAGGGGAATAAAAGATGCAGGCAAGAAAAAAAGTGGAAACGCAATGTTATTAAAAGTAGAAAAGCGACAGGGAAGCTACCGGGGTAGGGCTACCCCGTAATAAAACACTTCTAAATAAACTAAGAAAGCAATTTATTATTGCTATCAGTGGCGCACCCAGAAATGTTCCTTGGGGGTCAAACAATCAAGGTGTTAACCAGAACGAAAAAAAAAAGTTTGAGTAGAGGGGGATTGGAGGGGATAGTTAGCAAAATAAAGGTTTTATAAGGAACTTGTCCTACAGCCCAAAGGGGAGTCCAGAGACTCTCTCCAGTGAAATGTAAAAAAATGTATCTGCACTTAGATGTCATTTGTAGGGAATCTCTCGTAATTTTTTTGAAATCTAAATGCCTCTAAAAGCTATTAGAATTGGTACTCAACTGATTTATTTCAAAAATTAGTTTCTTCTAAAAACTATTTGGAATGGTCTTTGCCTGGCAAATTTTGGAAAATTGGATGACTATAGAAACTATTTTTATCTGTCGTCCCCTGGTAAATTTTGGAAAATTATATGCTTCACTTGGAAAATTCTTTGAAATTATATTAAATGCATTTAACACATCTTCAGTGCTTGATTGTATAGTTTATTAAATTAATTTGGATCTGAAGGGGTTGGCACTACACCGTTTGCCCTCCTGGGTGCGCCACTGACAGTTTTCTTATTGATTTTCATATTGGAATTAATGTAAAGTGTGTAAGGTAGTTTTTTTTTAGGTTAGGCTAGGAGCCATTCGACATGTCTGCAAGAAATCATTTTGTGAACTTCATGGCATCTCGTGTAAAAGAGTTGAACTACAAGAAACCACGTATTGTCAAATGTATGTAGCCCTAAAAAGCAACGAGGAAAACACAAAAATCGACCAAATAAAATCTATGATGATCTGATGAACCAAGTGGACCAACATATTCGGTCATTCCCTAGGAGAAAATCTCATTATTCTCGGAGTGATAACTTAATGAAATATTACTTTTCGACTGACCTATCAATAGTCAAGATGCACGTTCTGTACCTAGAAAAATATGAACCAAAGAAATGCTTATTACTACAAGATGGAAAACCTATTAAACCAAATATATCCTGCCACTTTTATAATAGTGATTTTAACAAGAACTTTAGACTTTCATTCGCCCCTCCTAGAAATGATGCATGCAATAATTGTGACACTATTCCAAATAAAATCAAGATATTGACTAATATAAAGGAGATAGCAGAGTTGAGGATAGAAAAGGAGCTTCATCTTAGGAGAGTGGAGGTTTTCTATGGAGATCTTTGGTATAAATCAAAATTAACAAAATAAAATGCTGATGTGAAAACTATCGCATTTGATTTTCAACAGAACCTACCACTACCTGTGGTACCATCTGGCGATGTATTTTATATGAGGCAGCTGTGTCTACTCTTTTTGTATTCATGAAGCCAGCAGCTCTTAAAGCAATTTTTTCTTTTATGACGAAACTCTTGGCCAAAAAGGACAGAATGAAGTTATTAGTATGTTACATTATTATTTTGAAAATATATTGTGGACAAAGGTGTCAGACAGGTATTCTTGTTTAGTGATAACAGTGCTGCCCAAAACAAAAATAATCTGATAGTACAGTTCCTATATACATTGTTCAAAGTGGGACGATTTGATACGATCATACATAGATTTCCAGAACCTGGGCATAGTTTCCTCCCATGTGATCGAAGTTTTGGCCTTGTGGAGAGGGAGAAAAGGAAACGAGAATGTGTATATTTACCATCAGAGTGGCAAAACTTTGTTCCAAACACTTAAAAAAAAATCAACATCATCAATACAACTCAGGATATGTTTCTTAATTTTAAGGAGCATTTCTCACCTATGATCAAGAAGATTGTCGCTAAGAAGTCTAGAGAAAGGTTCAAAGTTACAAAGTATTGGTGGTTTGAATTTAGTAAAGTCCACAAGGACGAAGTTCACTGTAGTCCAAGTGCATCATGCCTCCTCACGTTAGCATTTAATTTGGAACGCTCAGAGAATAATGCGCTTACACTCCCTAATGGAAGTCTCTAGGAAGATCCACAGCCAATAGCTTCAGCAAAGCTCAAAGATATTCTTAAGCTGGCAAAAAAATACCTATCAGAAAATGAACTTATATTCTACAGTGCCATCACTTTCTTAGAAGACCAAAATAACGTCACGTCCGAAGGTGAGATGAGTGAATGAACAACATGTGTGAATTACCTATGGAATATGATTATATAGACATTTTTTCTATACTTTTACTGAAAGTTAACTATGTTGTGCCAAATTACTCGATTATCTTTAACTTTCTGTACAAAGTAATGATATGAGCCTAAACTTTTTAAATATTGAATTGGTCACTCTCTTTTTCTGAATTGGTATAACCAGTGGCAAAGTTAATAATTAATATATTATGATTGTAAGTAAATGTGACAATAAACTTTCGAGTTCCTAGTGCCATAGAGTGAGTAAGTAATTATGATTATTAATTATTCACGTTAAACAATTATAATATAAATAGTGTCAATATTTGAAAGGCACATTTACACCCTCCAAAATCAGCAGACAGCAACTCAAGATTTCCAGGCTCACCAGAAAGCTATTATTCTAATAATTTTGTTTCTACACCGGCTAGAGGGTTCCAAAATCAAGACCAGCCACGGGCATATTCTTGCTATGCCACTGGGTACAACATAAACTATTTTGCCATTGTGACTAAAAACTTCACATGTTATGATGCTAATAATGTCATCCAGCCCACAGTTTTTTTGGTGTTCGTATTTAAATGCAATTAGTATGTATATAGTGTTTGTGATAATTTAGTAGAAAGAGTAATTACAAGCACAAGGACTGTATTTAGCATCTGATCATTTTCATCTTATAAACTTAGCTATTCATGTACAATCATTTTGTACAAGTAGGTCAAGCGTCAGGGAGTAAATAAACCCCTATTCGTAAATAATTCTTGAAAATTTTCAAACTGCTTTAACCGCTTTAAATTAGATCTGTAATTAACATACCAAATTTTCCCCCTCCTACGAGGTCTGCGTTTGGCGCCATCTTGGTAAGATGACGTCGAAATAAATTTTTTCTTTATTAGCTCGTCAAACGTTAATTTTACCGCAAAAATGTTTAAAATATATATTATTCAGGATAACATTCTTTATGAAAACGGTCTTGACATATTTTTTTTTATTAAATTAAGTTTTTTCTAGTTATAGCCGCAAGCAGCCTACGATTTTCACACAACTGCGCGCAATAAAGGGGATCCCAATCTATCTTTCAATTTTAACGTTAAATAATCCGTAAATACAACAATGTTTTTATAATATATTAATTTATTTAAGTTAAAACATTTACGGTATTAATAATTGTGCGTTCTTCACTTTCGTATCCTTTACGCTAGGCTTCGGTTGACGCTACACGTGTTTGTTTCGAGAAAAGCAATAATTAACTTTAAATGCTTTTTTTTACGTGTCAGTAAAATTAAACATGGTGGAGGTTCTGGTGCTTTGGATCCAATATTTTCATACGGTGACTTTAGTAAAACAATTTGTACAAGCTGAAAGAAGTGGAGATTGGCACTTTCATCTACAATATGTACAAAAAATGTTGCCTTATTTTCACGTAAGCGGCCACTTTTTGTACGCAAAATCCTGCCAGCTCTATTTACAGGATATGCTTGCTATTAAGTCTAGACTGTCTCCATTGGAATATGAACGATTTGTGACAAACGGCTTTTTCACGTTTATACGCTTTGAAAAATTTCGGTCTGTCATATGTACGGGTATGACAATAGAACAGACCCTTATGAGATTGATGAAGAGTACTGGTGGGTTGACTAACGGACGAGGCATTTCTGACAGTACGCTGACAAAATGGATTCTTACAATGCTTATAATTCTAGATATTTAGGAGAAAATTGAATAATTCTGCCATGTGTCATTCACTAAAATGGAACAACATAAAGGTTGCCAGGGTCTCACGAATGTCAAGAGAAGACGAAGATGTTAAAAGGTTTGTGGATTTTTTTGTCTCAATATTCCTTCATTATTGGATATAATGCCATGCCCATAAGTACTGGAGTACAGGGAGATGAAATGATAGATTGTTACAGAGTGTACGAGATAAGAAAGTTTTTAATGGCAAGCATAATCGGTGACAACTTCGAAGAGATTAAGTTTCAAAGGAAGCATCGAGTGATGCCCTTCCAATATTTTGCTTCAAAAATCCAAATACATAACAAAGAGGTTCCCATCGACCCTGACATACTTTTTTAGGAAAATTCGCCTCCTTAAGAAATCTAATGAAGAGTTGAAGCACTATTTTGAGATTGAGTTGGCTCCTAATCCACTTTCACTCTTTGAGGAATGTGTAAAACCAGAAAATCTGTTTTCTATTGGTTGTTTACTCCTGTAACCGACAAGATATATGTTGGTAATGCTATTTACGTTATAGGTGGTGGATTTATTCTACACCGAGTTGTCTGTCAGGCAAAATAAACGTTTTCTTTGATCCTATCTAAATACATGGACTCTGTCAAAAAGTACTGCAAAGAAGAGGCCATAATCGTTTTTGACGGATATCCAGATGATCTAGCTGCCAAAAGTACGAAATCGGTTGAGCGTCTTCGACGAATAGAGAAATGTATTTCAGCAAATGTACTATTTGATGAGTCTATGCAAGCAACTATGTCCCAAGAGCAGTTCTTATCGAAAGATAAGAATAAAAACCAACTTATCTCCCTGCTCTACGAGAAACCTGAATCGGAGAAATTCGTTGTGAAACAAACTGAAGAAGCTGCTGACTCTCTAATAGTTAATAGCGCAATCTAAATCGCACATCACTCCAAATGTAGGTTGATAGTGGGTGAAGACACTGACATATTGGTGCTACTTTCTGCATTAAGTGATTGGGTTTATTTATTACAAGGACTCTGAAATGTAATATGAACCAAATAAAGTTTTAGTTCCAAAATGTTAAGGAAGGAATTAAAATTTTTACTGTTTCCATTACTCATTAGTGATAATCAGCAATGGAAAGATGCTGTATTATTTTCTTCCGACATGTTTTGACACTTATGGTACCATACTTATGGTACCATACTCATGGAGCTGCAAAACGAAATTAAAGAAGCATGAAAATAAATTGAAATTTAGGGTTAAACAAAAGTCTTGAGACTTACCGTTACATGATATGAATTCGTAAAAGGAAATTACTAAACAAACAAACTTACTGGAGTCGTTGTGAGAAACAGGTTTTTTCGTTTAATAATTTCCTTTTACGAATCCATGTCATGTAACGGCAAGTTTCAAGACTTTTGTTCAACCCTAAATTTCAATTCATTTTCATGCTTCGTTTGCAGCCCCATGAATATGGTGCCGTGATAAGGGGTGACTTTGTTCCACTCTTTTATTTTGAGATATATTTTCTTTTCTATCTCCAACAATATTTTAGTGAGGAAAAATGCACTTAAGTATTTATCTTATATAAAGGTCCAGTAGTAATACTGTGAACTTTTTTTTTATTATTAAGGATACGAGATTCTAAATGGGAAACATTTTTCTGGATTGCACTTTGAATGTATCAATTAGTACCCCCTACATATTTAAAAAAAATCAAAAGTGTTTACTTATCTCCACGGCAAGTTTTGTTCTGGTCATCGAGAAGCATATCTTCCAATAACCCAAGGGAAAATTAATATCTGCCCTAGAGCTGCGATTATTCCGATCTAGCTCAGTTCTGGCCTAAACCTAACTCATCTGGCTCTTTTCTGTATGATACCAGGGAATTGAGCCACGTTTCTATCAAGTGTATTTTACTGAAGTTGCTATGAGCAATATTTAGTTTAGTTTTAGTAAGTTTGGTACCCAGAAAAGGGTTAGCTATATATACATTTAACAAATATTATTTTGTTCATCCTGAAATTTAAAATCATTTTGTTTGATGTTATAGCTCTTTAATCCCATAGGGATATTCTACATGGCATCGCGATCTAATTGTTCGAATATTGCGATAGAACGACTGGTTTAGTCTTTGCGCACATATATCTAATCGTAGGAAACGTGTAATTCTCCCCAGTTATAGGTTGTTTAATATAAAAATAAAAACTATCTACCTATTAAAATTGTGTAAAATTCCCCAAATTGTGGTATTATCGATTAAATGTGGTTTGGTACCACAAAATGGAGAAGTGGGGTTAGATAGTGAAGAGTAGAGGTCTGGACATTCAACATTTGCATTAGGTGGCTAAGCCTATAGCCTCAGCCATAGTCAAACGTATAAAATAAGCTGCCAAAGTTTTTTTTTTACTTCTTTGGGGCATTTACTACCTTATTTAAAAAAAGAAATTCCTTTGATTTAACTTAAAATAAGCTTTATAATCTTTCTAAAATTACCAATCCATCCCTCCCTTATTTATCTAAAAGATTATTTGTGACTGATCTTGTATCTCATTGTATTTTTGTAATTCATAAGACTGAATGAATAAACAAACATTAACTTCACACTCGCCTTTAATGGTTCAACCAATCACAGCAATAATTGATGAAATAAATCCCCATGACAAACCAATAAAAGTACCTATTATTTCTGCAAAAAAATAAGCAATCGAGTCAACACTTAAGTCCAGTTCATCAACGAAAAAATCCAGTGTGTCTTCTTTACCGTTAGGCTCAAAGTGACGATGGGTGTCCGACGTGTTATTATTTAAACTATGGAGTGTTTTTAAAATTTTGAGTAAAACAAACCTATTATTTTGACACAAAGTTTGTTTTAGCTCTGTTTTTAGTTTTGAGTTCGAATTCCTGCCAGCATACCCATGCTCCTTTGCTGCGTTTATTATTTCTTTCGAAGAAACAAGAATACTTTGAATAATATTTTGAAGATGTATACGCACATCATCCAATGACACGTTCTTAAAGTTAGTGGTGTTGGTCTCAGTTGAATGATTATTGAATATCTTGTAACAATTTTTTGCATCCTTTATGGCGGTGAAAAACGTAGTTTCAGGAGCATTTATTTCTCTATCAACTTTTCTAGGCTCTTGAGGCTCAGGGTTAAATTTTTCGAAGTCTTCACTCTTGTGCATCTGAGGGAAAAATAATACATTTATATCCATATTTTATAAAATTAAATATTATATGCCTATGTTCAAACATATTGAAAGCAATGTCTACTCTATTATTATTTATTATTATTTATCACCGCGTCTTACTACCCGTTCGGGTTATACGCTTTAAGTACTAATTACGCTAATGGATTGGGAATTGGGAAGGTTAAATTAGAGAAGTGAACCCACATTTGTGTGGAGGGAGAGTGGAAAACCATTTAGGAAAAACCACCCCCAGTTCACCCGACCGAGATTAGAACCTCGATCTCCCCGTTCTCAGCGGTCGAGCTCAACACGACTAGCGCATTAGCCAACTACGCCACCGAGGCGGGTTCTACTCTATTAATAAAAATAATGTACTTGTAACTCTAATCATATTTAGACCCATTACATCTTTCCATTATTCATCATAAATAAAAATATTTCCTATATTAAATATGGCACAATTCAATGGTGGGCACGTTGATAGAGGCATCATTATCTCCAGTAACGTGAAGGCCTGGGTTCGAATAACGGTTGGGTGTTTTGAGGTTGTTTTTCCAATAAGGTTTACATTCTCTCTACAAGAAAATACAGGACTATTTCTTCTAAATTATATTCTATCATCCCGGCCCTATTAATGTAAGTATAACGATAGACTAAACGGGTAGTAAGATACAAAGAATAAAATTCGACCCAATACTGAGGATAGCCCAACATAAACACAACACATCAAAATACAAAACATCAATATAATTAATATATTTTTAATTATGCAATGTCGGGGTAATATCTCTTTGTAAATCATAGCTGTAAAAAATCCTAAAAGGGAACTAAGGGAAGTCTTAATACATCTGTCTGTTTGAACGTGTTTTATTACACAGGGTGGGGCAGAAAGTGTTGACACATTTAATAACACTTTATCTGTACTACTATAACTACTAAATGCTTCTAATTAAACTTAAAATAACAACAATAGATCGACAATTTTCTACATATTCTTAAATTATCAATTATTTTTAAAAACAATCTTCTTGATGTCCACCATTACATGCAATACCTTGTTGTATGTGCTTCTCGAATATTGAAATATTTTTTACAAAATGTCTCTTGTTGAATTGCTTCAACTTCCACAACACAAGAAAAATTCCGGAGCTTTTGCAAGTCTGGTGAACGTGGTGGCCAGGCGATGTCCTCACATCGTAAAACGAGGTGCCCAGGAAACATTTAGTGAAGCCCCTCCATTGATGTTCAATCTTCATAAGTCCTGAACTGCAACGTAAGGGCATAGATGCCAACAAAATGTGGTTCCAGCAAGATGGGACAACGGCCCACACAGCCTGAACATCAATGAATGGAGGTGGTTCGCAAAATTCCTTAGCAACTCATTTCACGATTTGGGGACATCGCCATACCACCATGTTCACCAGACTTAACAGCTCCAGACTTTATCTTGTGGAACATGTTAAAGAGTCATGTTTATGCAACTTGCTCAAGAACAATTATTCAGGAACATAAAGAAAGAATTATGGTGAAAGTTGAAGCAATTCAACAATAAAACTATACAGTCATGTCAAGTTTCGAGAAGAGCATACAACAATGTATTGCATGTGATGGTGGTCATCTTGAGGACATTTTTTAAATTAATTCAAGCGTATGTAGAAAATTGTCAATCTTTTGTTGTTATTCTAAGTTTAATTAAAAGTATTTAGTAGTTGAAATAGTATAGGTATATTGTTATTAAATGTGTCAACACTTTCTGCCCCAACCTGTATATCAAAGATATACCACCTTTTGAACGGGTCTTCTTATGTTTTTTATGCAGTTAAATATAGGTGAGATATTATATAGTCAATGTTCTTACTCGTATGGTAAGCGTTCCCCCTTTTTTTTTACTTTATCATTATTAATTTTTGAATGGGATGAGAGACGGGGGGGAAAGGGAATAGGGGGAATAAAAATATATAGCCTACCATTTTAGATCGTTTCCCCGGATAAAGTGTGATATTTAAATGTTTTAAGAAAATCCCAAAAATGATTGATTATAAAACTATTATTTAAAATAAAACTTAGGTGCTAGCACAATAAATGATCCGCCAAATTGTATTCAAACTGAGCGAAGAAGCCTTATTAATATTTTTAATAATACTGTACGTTGAACCCGATTAATGTTGATAACGAAATACGAATCATTAGAAGGGTATGGAGTGGGATAAGAGAGGTAATTATAAGTTAATTAAAAAGTATTGGCCTGGAGAAAGAGTAGAAAGTCACTTTTTGTGAACTCTTCCTGGCTTCCCCTAGAGAACCAGTTTCCAAAAATTCCGTCTGTTTTAAACACGCTAAATTTACGCATATAAATATTCATCACATTTAAAACCCAGACAAATATACAATACATCGCCTAATATAATCGAGTATATACAGTTTATTCTTTTTTTTTGTGCACAACGTCTTACTACCCACCCAGGCAATCAGTATTTTTTTAGCACCACGTCTTACTACCCGTTCGTGCTATACGCTCCATCCGTATTTTATTACTCAAATGGTGTAGGGATGAGAAAGGTAGGGTTTATAGGAAATGTATAAGACAAATCGTGGAGGGACCCTTCATAAAAAAATACCACCCTCAGTATATCCAATTGGATTCGAATCCCAAACTTCCCATCACCGGTGAGCCAGACTAGATGAGTCTGACATTTAGTCCAGGCGGCCACCAATGAGGGTAATAAGTACAATTTAATGTTAATAAATCAAAACACTGGACATTTGTTGAGTACTTACTTCACAGATATGTACAATGAAAATGCCACACGTAACCAAGTATATTAATGCCATCGTCATTATTTGTTATTAAATAATTCAGACTTAATAAATCACTCACTACGTAACACTAAGCATAGCATTTGAATCTTTTACATTTACAGATGCACATAGATTTTTTTTTAATAAGCTTCCACTGTGCCTAAATCAAAGTTCAAATGTTTCGCAAATGAAGACTGACATTGTAAGCTCCATGTGTTTCGTATTTATTGTAGCCAGTTTGAAGGCAGGTGCTAGAATATGCTTTAAGAATTGTAATTTTGCCTGGAGCATAGCCATGAAGTCTTATCATTTCACGCTTAGTCTGTCAATGAGTTGGAAAAAAAAACAGGTGTTTCAAGGTTGGTCTATTATCTGTGGTAGGTAACCTTAGCCTTAAAACAACCAAGAAAGGTGACATTTATTATCTAATTATTGACACTTTTTTGGTTGAAAACACAAGTTTATAAACATGAACATACGTAATTGGCAACGAGCCACACAACACAATGTGACGCTTCACATATAGACCTACATTAATTAATATAATTATATATATATAAATTCATCTTGACACTTTTCATATGAAAGGCTTTATTTGTTTGAATCCAGGTGAAGTAGATGTTTGATAATCCTCGTTTGGTATAAAAGAAGGTGAAATATATAATATACATATTAATATATGCAAAATGCATTTCTTTTAGTTAGCAGGTGACCTGGCGGTCTAGGGGTAAGGTGTCAGACTTCTATGCTGGCGGCCGGGGTTCGATCCTAGGTCCCGGCAAAGATTTATCTGATTACCAAACCCTTCCTTCACCTCTGACAAGACATATTGTGAATGTGAGGAATGCCAGGCCTCCAACTTGGTTCGGATTCCACGTTAAACTGTAGGTCCTTCATTTCATCTCACAATCACCCTACCATTACACATTAGCGTAAGTGCGTATAACCCGAACGGGTAGTAAGANCTACCATTACACATTAGCGTAAGTGCGTATAACCCGAACGGGTAGTAAGACGCGGTGCTAATAATAATAATAATAATCATAATAATTTTAGTTAGCTATGAATCTCATTACATATAGCCTGCCTCCATACCACGAGAGGAATATTAAGTTTTGAACCCACCAGGTCGAACTAATAAAGTATTTCGCTAATTATTACCAGAAGCAATCAAATGACTATCAGTTTGTCAAATGACACACACGGCTGCCATAGCTGATTGGCTGAAAGTACAAATACTACATTAGAGGACTTTGGTTTGACACTGACTGGGGCTTAAATAGATTAGTAGGTGTAACCATTTATTGAAACGTTAAACACAAAGGTTATTATTTTGTTGTTGAATCTAATAGAATAGGGATGAGAAGGACAAATTAGAATAAATACACCAGTATTCAACTGAAGAAGGAATGGAAAACCAATGTCATTGGAAAACTAGATTCATTGCGACCTGCTGAAACCTGTTCAAAGTCAGAAACGCCGTACAATCCCTCTTGTACTGAGCTAGCTCTACCGATATAAATATTTTTTCGAGGCTCTAAGGTCACAACAATAAATCCTTTAAACTTAATATGTAATAACACATAAAATCGTAAAATATTAAAAAGAAACAACAACAATGAAAATAGAAGGCACTGGTTTGATTTCAGGCAATACCTTAAATTGATTGTAATTATATTGTTATTTTCTCCATTAATAGGTCTAGCTAGTAGAATGCTATATATTACCAAACATATCCTATATATTAATTCTGTTGTCAATATCCCTTTTTCTCAAACAATACAAAGCCTACAACGGTGAACAAGGTATCAGGATTTTCTACCTACTTCTGACATAGCATACTCAGTTTACGTTAAAACACATTGTTTGTTTAAAACTTAAGTTAAAATAAAAATCTAACAGTATTGTTGTATCAATTACCGAAAATAAACTCTATTTGCTGTTTTGTGTATACACTTCGCTGAGTATTTAATTTCAACAACCCAACAAAAGACTAAATATTTTTTTTATGTGTGGGAGCGGGTAGGGGAAGGTTGAATATGAGAAAGTTTCGCAAGGGTTTGCTGGTATTATAATAAAGCAATAATTTCTAATTGCATTCTAAGGAGCTTTAGATAAATAGTTATTAAAACATCTATAACCTGTCTGCTTGCTATCTTGAATAAAAAAACACAATTTTAACCAAAAAAATGCTTATAATTTTCATCCTTCATGGACAGTGGGAGTATATATTGACAGATGAAGTTTTTTTTACTCTCTGTCTTATTACTCTTCAACTGTTAAGATGTTATACAAATATCTAGTGTGGTTTTATTAACACCATTTCATCGCATTTAATTACTAAATATTCTTACTTACTCTATGTCATTAAGGAACTAGAAGGTTCATTGCCACACTTACGAAAGTATACCACCTATCCCTATCTTGAGTCTTGAGCCCGTTCTATCCAGTCTACCTC
This sequence comes from Timema douglasi, assembly GCA_901482245.1. Taxonomy (NCBI): domain Eukaryota; kingdom Metazoa; phylum Arthropoda; class Insecta; order Phasmatodea; family Timematidae; genus Timema; species Timema douglasi. The sequence continues at coordinate 127,686 of CABEEJ010001966.1, forward strand.
ATTACACCCTATCTCTTGCAGGTAAATTATAATGTTGCCCTCTCATCTGCGTTTAGGTCTTCCCAATGGGTTCGCCATTAAAGTAGGTTATTATTATTATTATTACTACTAAACTCGGCGGTCTGCAGCCCACGCATTGGCAAAGTCACATACACCTTCCTGCTACACCAGGTTCTGTTTCATATAAAGCATGGTGTATCTGATAGTCTAATCTCAACACCCCTCCACCCTTCCTTTCAGTCCTGACTTATTTATTACCCTCCTCTTTCTCACCCCTCCCCTTCCAGCCCTATGACACCCCTCACTACGCGGCATGTAAAAGTTGATCAAACTTTTAAGCATTTTATTCGCAGAGTTTGCCGCAATATGAGCTAGCGCTGTTATCGCTGCTTATTATTGTTATGAACATGTGACGCATAATAACAGCTGTTTATGATTGTTTTAGACAAAAACTATCATAAATCCTTCACGTAGCTGGGATAAATTAATATTATAGTATTATTTTCATTTAAAATCTAGTACTACATTGAAATAAATAACATATATAACACAAGTGTGGATTTGATATTTAAAAAAGCCGTTTGTGTTTAAATTGAGCGTTACTTTTTAAGTGGGATACATGCCTAGTTGAGTTCTAAGAGTTTACTCAATCATTTAGACAATTTACAATAACCCGCCTAGGTTGATAAGTTAGCTAACGGGCTAGTTTTGTGTGGAGCTAAGCTGCCGACAACGGCTAGATCAAGGTTCGAATCGCGCTTGGGTGAACTGGGGGTGGTTTTTCCTAAATGGTTTTTCACTCTCCCTCCACGCAAACTCGGGTTTACTTCCTCTATATTCAAATCCAAATTCTAAATTAATTAGCGTAATTAGTACATACGCGTGTAACCCGAACGGGTAGTAAGACGCGGTGCTAAGTTTTAAAATAGTTGTAAAGGTACAGAATAATTTCCCTTCGTTTGGGAGCCAATTGAAGTGATACTGTTTAATTAGCTGATAATTGCCCCGTGATCGAGAACTAATTAAAGCGGTACGGTATTTTGATGATATAATTGGTATTTATAGCCCC
>CABEEJ010001967.1:0-18857 GCA_901482245.1 Timema douglasi
GTCCAGTAGTTTCGGAGCCTATTCATTACAAACAAACAAACAAACAAAAAATCAAACCTTTCCTCTTTATAATATTAGTATGACTATTTGAGATATAAAATTACTTACCGCTACAAATATATAGGTATCTTTATAATACAAATATTTTATAAGAAGCATATTTTTATAAAACCAATAACTTTCAAGCTATATGTAAATATATTGATTTTTTGTTTTTTCTAACACAAAAAGTAAAAGTATTGCGACCACAAAAGAAAATATAACCCGAAATGTTGATGGATGTCGATGTCTCAAGACCCCCCAAGCCCTAAAAGGTGGTCTTTGCAAAGCTGTATGTCTGTGTGTCTGTTTAAACTTATAACTAAGAGTAGTTTAAGAAAGGGCCAAAAGAGCAAAAATCAATTTACTCAAAATCAACTTTAACGATTTTGATTAAAATTCGAATGTAGGTGTTGATTAAGATTATAAATAAACTGGATATTTTCATTTCACTATGAAAATGAATTTTAGGGTTATTTACAGTAGCAGAAACTTCCGTATCTCAGCAACTATTTGAGATAATAAATAACTTATCATTGCAAAATTGTAGTACTATTAAAAATATAAAACTTTTTTGTGAACTTTATTTTTATAAATCCAACAGTTTCTGAGTTATAAGCAAATATATTAATACAATTTTGTGATCTTTTGTTGTAAAGAGATACTACTTAAGTTTTAACGCAATAATACTCAAAGTCCTTAGAGTAATTAAATATAAATAAGTCTCTAAAAGTTTATTTTGTTTTTATTTAAGCCTCTTGAGAAAAATATTTGTACAACGACAATCTATATTCATTTTAGACTCAATAGTCAATATTTACATTTTTTATTGGTAAAAATTTATAAATGAGGAATTTAATAGCAATGCGATGGCATGAAGATTTATTTGCTACACCTAAGAAAATGTCGAAAATATTAACTGGAAGTTGAAATTTTATTATGAAGTGTTGACCCTTGTGGACCCAACATTGATATTTTTTATTGGTCCAAAAATGCAAACGAGGACATTAATTCTTTAAAAACAAAATTATAAAATTTAAAAATGGGACTAAAAAAAGTTTTACATAAGTATAGTGCAATTTGTGCTCGGGTTTGATTGTGTATATTATTTTATTTCACATATATTACGAACTTTGAGTAAATAGCTCCATTTTCAAACAATAGAGCGAGAAAGTCTGTGCGGAGTTCCGTACTATTTATTAATACATACTATTCCTCCTTTATTTTTTTTTCCTTTTTGATCTTATTGACCTTTTTGATTAGATTTACTTTTTACAAATTTACCACTTACTCTTTTTACACTTTTCTACCCTTAGACCGTTTATCCTCCACCTTTTTATACTTTCCCCTTTATATCCTATACCCCTTTCTCCCAATCCCTTTTATTACATACACCCTTTTTCCCCCTTTGTACTCCGTTTATACATTTACCCCGCTAACATTTTTACACTCTTTCTCCCTTTTTGCGGCTTTGTACTTATTCTACCTTTTTTTAACCTCTATACCTTTATGTTGCGAATTGCTTTTTTCCCTTTTTAATATCTATACTTTTTTATTTGCTTAACTGATCTCTTTATTCCCTTTTTGACACTTTGGCCACTTTTGGTCATTTTTGCAATTTTTGCCATTTTGGTCTTATTATTCTTTTTGATTAATTATATTTTCTACAATTTGGGCTTTTTGTTCTTTTTTTAACCCTTTTTACATAAAATACCCAGCTTATCCCCGGGTAAATGTCTTAGGGTCAAAAAGGGTAGGAAGTCAAAATCGTTGTAAAAAAGCTATAAATGTTTACGGGTAATAAAGTGTTAGTGGATAAAATATATTTATTATAACTCAATAATATTAATTATAATTATTAATATATCATGGCGATACGAGGAAAAGAGTTTGTTGTAGAAACCAATCTCTTCTTGACCACTCTCCATGGCAACCAAACTTTCATGGCCACCAAACTGCATTATAAATTGTATGAAACATAGTAATAAAGCTTTCTAGAGGCGCTAATATTTATTCATTGTTTCTGTTTCTAATGGATTAATATAACTTAAGTAAAACTTTCGAAATTCTGGCCTTGAGGTGCACATACATGTTCATGCACAGGGTTTGGTAATATTTAAATTTCAGACCTCTCTGTTCTGTAGCTATCACGCAATGTCCATGACAGACACATCAACTCCTCATTGTATTAATATACGAACATAAGCACATGGTAAAGAAAACATATCGTCACCCGAGAATGCAAGTGTTCTATCTCCAAAATGGTTAAATTTGAGATATTTGGTGTATTAAGTTTATTTAGAATGCATATGATCCACCTGTGGTGAAATTGAGACTATTAAATAATTACTTAAGAAGATACAAGCTCGAGTTGTCTTCTAGTAACATTGGTTTTATACACAAGGTCAAACTTCAATGCTCTTTTACACAAAAGTGAAAAATTGGACATAGAACACTTGCATTCTCGGGTGACGATATTTGTACACATGCGTTTAAACCGATCGGTTATTGAGACTCGGTGACTCGTAGATAAGCGCAGAAGCATTTGAACATAATTTTTTTTTAAATGAAGATATTCAATGTTTAAATTTAACGACGCCTAAGGCAAATATTCCTGAAATATAAAGGTTATAAAATTCAAAAAAACTTATTTACTTACAGTATTAAATTTAGTTTTGCAAAAGTATATTATTTGTTATAATAAAATACATCATATGCATCTTAGGTCGCGTTTTTTTCCACCACACATACAAATTTGAAGGAATTGACCTCTTTGGGAGTGGGTCTTTGATCTGGTCTACAATTGATTAACTTTATGACATCCACGAGAAGTACCTTCAATAGTTATACCGGGTGACCTGTCGGTCTAGGGGTAAGGTGTCAGACTTCTATGCTGGCGGCCGGGGTTCAATCCCCGGTCCCGGCAAAGATTTATCTGATTACCAAACCCTTCCTTCACCTCTGACAAGACATCTTGTGAAAGTGGGGAATGCCAAGCCTCCACCGTGGTTCGGATTCCACGTTAAACTGTAGGACCTTCATTTCATCTCACAATCACCCTACCATTACACATTAGCGTAAGTGCGTATAACCCGAACGGGTAGTAAGACGCACTGCTAATAATAATAATAATAATAATAATAATAATAATAATAATAGTTATACCATTAAAGTATTGTTATTCATACAAAATATTTTAATAACATGTGTACAACATTTTTTGTTTTAGATTTATCTGAACTATTTAATTTATTTTACTATTATAGAATGCAAATTTTACGAGGATTTACAAAATAATTTGACTAGCTTTAAAATGTTTTTAAAATTTAAAACTAGTGCCATTTTACATTTTAATATATGATGTGTAAAATTTATCTTTCAGGCATTACACATACAGCCTATTAAGCCCCAGCTAGTTTGGCTATATAAACCTCTTTAAATTAATTTAAATAGAGGAATATTTATATTTTCTAATACACATATTTACCTAAATCGGTGGTAGCAGGGTTTGAGACATCACTTTTGCAAGAGACTATATTACTGATTTTTGGGGTGTCTGGGTTCATATTTTTAAGAAACTATTACTTAGCTATAATTGTTTCTCATATATGGGTTTCCAATCTCCCTCCAAGCCAATAGGAATACACTTACTTTAAATTTTACGTTCCTTATTCCTACCAATCAGGGTGAACATGAGGATAGTAAGATAGTAAGTAATACAAGGTGCACAAAACCACTTATTGAACTTCATATTTAAATTTGAAAAGAACCAACTTTTCATATTTTTAAGCTTGATTCCTGTATTCAAAAAAGAAACATAATAAGAAACATAATAATTACATCTAAGGTGGGATGGAAGGGGATGCTATATTGTTTTTGCAGTTTTTATGGCAAAACTTTTTTTGCCAAAATAAACAAAATATTTTTTCATTACAATCAAAGAGTTAGATTTTCTTCACATGTTGATATCACCAATTCCTGAATATCTATCATGAGCATGCCGCCATTATCTAGCCAACTTTTTAAATGAAGAGATAAAATTGTAATTAGATTCCAGGACACCCTTGACAAATATTCAACAACTGTTGATATCACCAAGAAGAAAATTAAATTAAATATTTATTCTGGAGCAATATATTATTCATTTTGGCAAAAAAATATTTTACCATAAAAGCTTCAAAAACACATTTTTTTCGGCTTCACTTCTATCCCACCTTAAAATATTCACCTTCTTTAATCAACCAATTACACATCATTAGAAATAAATAGAACCAGCCTTACACAAGAGGTGGTTTGTTATAACGATAGAAAGTTTATAAAATATTTATATTATATATATATAACATTATTGATATATCTTTATTTTTCTTATATATAAAGTATTGTGATCGTGAACATTCTTTATCTCAAATTTATTATTGATTTTGATGCTTTGTGTGCCGCCAGACTCAAAATGTGAGTCTTAACATTCTCTTTGTCACCCATCTCTGTCTATAAGCGCTCCCCTTCCCTTCCCCCCTCACCCTCTAAGGGGTGTACATTTGTAATCGGGGCTGCAAAACTATTTAATAACTAATACAATTATTTTTAAACCATATATATATTTAAGTAATATAGTGATACCTTGAAGCAAAATCGTGATTTGAATTCTACTCTTGTAATTAAGAGTAGTTTACTTTTTACTCATTTTTGAACTACCAGAATATTATTATATTACAATAGTTATTTTACTAGAAATTAATATGTGAGGAGTATTTTTAATAATAAGTAGCACTGAATACTTGTTTTTCATCAAAGAAAAAATATTAATTATTGAAGATTGGAAATATCTCAAGTATGGCTAATATAATGTGGTTCGAAATACGTTTCTATTCTAGGTAGAGATTTACATTACACATGTGAATACATTTTTGTTTTTCTAAAACAAAAAATTAGATTAGTTTATTAATAACCGATTTTTTTAAAGTTGAGGGTTTTTTAAAAGATGGGACACAGCAATTATTTCAAGGATTTTTTCTATGGAGTAATTAATAAGGCTATCAAAATAATACATGATTTGAGGAATCGTTGTACCATGAAAATTATATAGATTTTTAATTTTTTTATATAAATTATGGTACATTAATAGAAAGTAGGAACTACTGTGTTTTAGCATTTATATTTGGTTTAAAACGGGAAAACTCCTATAAGATTTGAGTTTGCTCTGGCTGCCTTTGGATATGAAATATGACGTAGGCTTAGGATTGATCACACCTGAATCGTTCTGGATTATTTGACTCGTCGCAATCTCTGTGCTCCAAGAACCTACCCTTTCCTCCCTTAATTTCATTCTCCAATCACCAATTAAAATGCATGAAGTGTGGCTTTCTAATCCCCCTTTACTTGCCTTCCCTCGTAAATATTGCAGCAAAACTGAAATATTCATAAAAAGTTTGGTGGAGATGCCAGCGCTACAGTCTGTAATTAATAGCTGCTTGCCACAACTTGGTCCGAGAAACACAAATTAATTCCTTCATTGTATTCATCCTTTAGCCTTTAAATGCATTCATATTAATTCATTAAACGCTATGCGATTTGTTATTATAGTACTTTAATTAACTGGGGTGGGTTGTGGGGAAATTGACTCTCTTCTTACTTCAAGCCGTGAATATTTGAATAAAATGAAAATGTTTCCCCCTCACTTTCAGACTTTCTTGGAGTACTCCGCTGTATAATGACAGCAAAGCATTATTATATTTTAGACTATGTGTATTTAACTCTCAAAGGATAGCTTTGTATGTGCCCAAGGCTGGATTAAGCAATTATAGAGCCCGAGGCTAGTTTTCCTTTGGATCCCTTTAATTTAAAATGAGTTGTAACTAATAGTTTTTATAAATTTTACTAATGAGTTACTAACCCCACAAAATTACCAATTTGATCTCAAAGATAGGACTTTTGGATATATAAGTTCATATATAATTGAGTGAAGGTGTATGCTATTCCTAATTTTTTAATTTATATCTTAATATGTTTGACTAATTAAATGTTAGCAATACCCGGTTCCAGTGGGAACAAGGAAAGAAGAGGTCAGATTCGAGTAGTCTAGCTTTCCAGTGAAGAAATTGGTCGGGTATTCTAAATTATGTTTTATAAATGATTTCCAAATCTTTCGCACAATTCGGGTGCACCACCTACACATTTCTACCTCATTTATCCCTAACCTCTTAGTGTAACTATGTGGATAGCCCAGAAGAGTAGTTAAGATGCCTAGAATAAAAACTAGCTAATTTTTAACAATATTTAAAAAATAGCTTAATAAATATGTGTATTTTAGTAATGACTGTATGAAAAAAATATAATGAAAATTCCTTTAGTAAATTAATAGGAAGGAGATATTTTAAGAAACAATTTACCTAAGGTTTATTATATGGAAAACCAAATTGATATTATAATTTTTATTATTTATTATTTTTTATTTAACCCGCCTCGGTGGCGTAGTCGTGTTGATCTCGACTGCTGAAGACGGGGAGATCGAGGTTCAAATCTCGGTCGGGTGAACTGGGGTGGTTTTTCCTAAATGGTTTTCCCTTCTCCCTCCACGCAAATGCGGGTTCACTTCCTCTAATTCAACCTCCCCAATTACTAATTCACTAGAGTAATTAGTACTTAAAGCGTGTAACCCGAACGGGTAGTAAGACGCGGTGCTAAATATTATTATTATTTTTTATTTAAATAAAAGTTTCGGGTGACCTGGTGGTCTAGGGGTAAGGTGTCAAACTTCTGTGCTGGCGGCCGGGGTTCAAACCTCGGTCCCGGCACAGATTTATCTGATTACCAAACCCTTCCTTCACCTCTGACAAGACATCTTGTGAATGTGGGGAATGCCAGGCCTCCACCGTGGTTCGGATTCCACGTTAAACTGTAGGTCCTCCATTTCATCTCACAATCACCCTACCATTACACATTAGCGTAAGTGCGTATAACCCGAACGGGTAGTAAGACGCGGTGCTAATAATAATAATAAAATAAAAGTTTCCATTCGTCCTCAATATGGATACAGCCCGCTTCCGTGGCCCCATGGTTTAAGACGTCCCTCTATAAACATACTAGACTGCCGATTACAGGGAGATTAGTGTTCGATTCCCAGTCGGGTGTACTGAAGGTGAATTTCCTAAATGGCTTACCCATCCTTCTCAACGCAAAGTGTAAATATAGTTAGGTATTTATGCTTGCACCACTGCTTACTACCTATCTTGTACATAAGTTTTTACACCAATGAGGAAGAGGTGAGGAATATGTAATTTAGAAAAAAATTGACTGTTTTCTTAGAAGAAATTGGGAAACTAATAATTAAAATTCTAACCTCCACGTCAATGCTAATCCAACTTATTACGAGAATAACGCCTCACACCATGGGATCACCAATGTAGGTAAATATAACAATTTAAAATCTCATTCATGATGTCTAGAAATTAATACGGAACATCAATTAAATTTCTTATTTTGGTCAACCCAGGCCAAAATTATTGGACTTTATTATTAAAATTATTATATATTTTAAATCAATATTATTAATTAAAGTTAATTATAAGTTATATTAGTTATATTAATTATTTTGTTTATTTGATATTACCATTTGGACCATACTTATATAGAGTACTTTACTTATTATTCTAATTTTTATGTTATTATGGACGCTACAGCAATAATTTTTAATGCTAGTAATACCGGGAAACAAAATATTTAACAAAAATTCCTTAAATATTTTTTAAATATTTATGTTTTATAATTTTGATCGTACGTTTAGTTATTTATCTTTATAAACGTTTAACATAAGTAATATTTCAACGTGTGGTTTATTCATATCATGCATAAGTTATTCCACTTAAAGTGTTTATATTTTATGATAATGATTTTTCAAACGAGAATTTATCTATATTTGTTAACAGGCAGCCGATGATTAGAAACGTTTACAAATTAACAAATTTTGCACGTGTTTAAATATAAGTTTTTTCGCGTACTTAGTTATTTTAATAAAAGAGTGTTAATTGATTAAAAATTTGTATTTATATTTTCCCTGGGTGCTTATATTTTCACTAGAAGATCTTAAAAGGAAATTGATCAAAATTTTAAAAATCTACTCATACATATGCATAGTAATGATTTAGTTTGAAATTACCAAATATGAATTTAATAGTACAATTAAACACGAATTTAAGGTTATTATCGTTAATTTCAGCATGCTTATTGCATTTATGTTTGTGGGTAGGGGAGATGGCCGCGGGTGGTAGCCAGTATCCAATTATTATAAGTGGGCGCTAGGCTAAAAGAGTTTGAGAACTGCTCTAAGGCGTCACTCTCTGTAGTAAAAAAAAAAAATTGAATTTAGGGGAAGTGTACCAGAATTTTCATAGAGATGGGGTGGAAACCATCTGATAAAAATTACCCAGAATACACCTGACAGTGATTGGACATCTCTATACTCGTAATCGTAAATTTAGTCCATTCTGATAGTGACGCCATAGACCATTCGACCACCAAACTCAAATAAATTATTCAGAAAACATGTCTAAGGCTAATAATGAATCTAATATTATTGTTTTTGTTGGCTAAATATTGTGCCCATTCTTAATATACCGTAACTTTTATTATCACAGAATGAATCACAAATTTGCTTATCTTTGATTTGTTTACTTAATTACAAAGAATTAGCTTCAGTAAATTAATAGTAAGTTATTTTTCACACCATGTCTTACTACCCATCTGAACTAAACGCATTTAACTACACTAATGAGGATGGGAAGGATGAAGAAGATATAATTTTAAGGTAAATATTTAAATTCTGCTGGAGGGAAAATCCAAACTTCACAGCCACTAATCCAAACCATATATCAAATGTACTTTAACATTATTTGTTCATAATTCTTCTGAAATTTAAGGGTTCATTTGGTTTTTTAAATGTGTTCTGAACAGATATAAGTACATAATATTATTTGACTTAAAGTGACAACGCTCTACTTGGACATATGAATCAGTAGTGCAGTGGCAACCTAATTATTCCAAAAGTCATAAGATAAACTCCTGTCCTGCAGTTAGATTTTTACTAGGAATAACCTTATTCAACAACAAAAAAAGCAACTAGATTGTATTTCACGTTTAAATACGTCAAGTCAAGTGTCACTTTTGATATATATTATCGATATCTATAAAATACAACTAATTATATATGAAAATATTATGAACGTTGACCACGAAATAAGGGAAAACATATTTTCTAAGACTTTTTTCCAACTACATTTTTTTTTAAATCGCTCTTATATGTTCTTATCTAAATAATTTTATTTGTTTTGTGTCTATTATAATTTGTAATTTATTAAGAATTAACTGAAACATTTTAGCTTTCATAGCGACAATCCTAAACACTATACTAGTTATATATTCATTTTTGTTGTTCAGTTTACAAACGTAACGCTCCAACGACGAGTAAACATCGAGATAGCTATGGAGTGGTAATGCTAGAAGCCCCTTAGAGGTAGGCCAACGTTCGGCCACCAAGCCACGCTGCCGACTGGCGATACTCCGTTTGTTGTGCTGCTGTGTTCTTGTTTATGTATTGTGTTGTGTAGTGTGGCTGCACCTGCGCACACTTCACATTTCTCCCTTTCTTGCTCTCTCTCTCTCTCTCTCTCTCTCACTCCCTCGGACTAACTTTCCTTCTCACCACGTGATTGAGGAGTCAAGTAGGGGCTTAACTGCCGACTGGATTATGGGGGATATCACAATTCACTTCGCAAGCCTCCCAGCTTTGTTTCCTTTCATAGGATTGTTTCTTATTCTCTTAGAAAACACTTGGTTCAAATCTCTTATTTTTATTTTATTCTTTCATCAAACGTCATAACTAGGTTATGTTTTAAATGGACCATTTGGCATTTTGTTTCTCTATCTTTCCGGATCTTTGTTTTAATATGAGAGTGTCAAATGAGTCGACCAATTTAAACAAAATTTTCCGGGGTGATTCTCAGAATCTTTATCAAACAACGTATGTATTTTCCATGAATCTGCGTGAAGGGAGACTGGAAAACCGTTAAGGAAAAAATACCCTCAGTACATTCATTTCATATCCGAACACTGAACTCCTCATCACCGGTAAACCTCACTAAGTATTATTATTAGCACCGTGTCTTACTACCCGTTCGGGTTATAAGCACTTACGCTAATGTGTAATGGTAGGGTGATTGTGTGATGAAATGAAGGACCTACAGTTTAACGTGGAATCCGAACCACGGTGGAGGCCTGACATTCCTCAGATTCACAAGATGTCTTGTCAGAGGTGAAGGAAGGGTTTGGTAATCAGATAAATCTTTGCCGGGACCGAGGATTGAACCCCGGACCCCCAGCATAGAAGTCTGACACCTTACCCCTAGACCACCAGGTCACCCAAACCTCACTAAGGGCCGGTCATATGACTACCGGATAAATATTGCTATTGAAGAGGTTAAAGCTATCTACCAGATAAAAGTTATCAGCCACTTTAATGCTTTACGCGGCTTATGAACTGAATTTACCCGCCAGATAGATATCTGTAGGTTAAATTTATTTTTATTCAGAACACGCTAGGTTGGTACTGTTTTTAGTGTTGCGCGCATGCGTTTAAGTCCTGCTGATAGCACTACAACCTAGCAAGTGATGAGAACGCTCAACATTTGTTAAATAATGGCGGATAAACGATTGCGAGTAAAAAGATGGCGTCACGTGGGCACATAAGCTAAGTTGTCTTGCAAGAACTAATTTTGGTGTCCGCCAAAATGTGGGTAATAGTTGGGTACAACGTTTACAAAACTCCATTTATTGTACTCACATTTTTATAATTTATTCTTATATAAATATAACTCTACAAATAGCTTGTCAGTTTATATAAAAGTGTGAATTAAATATTATAGCTTTATATAGTTAGAGCCCGGGTCTGTGGTTACTAAACACGTGAACCAAGATTTTAACCTAAAAACAGATTCTGATAGGCCAAACCGCATGAAAAACAACGCATCACTATGGCAGCAACCATTTTAACTCCCAGATAAAATGTATCAGGTACTTAAACCTCCCGCTAAAAATGTGATGGATAAATACATTTTATCTGGCAATCATAAGACGAATTTTTAACTTAACGACCAGATAGACATATTTATCTACCAGATTAATATTTATCCAGGAGTCATAAGACCAGCCATAAATGTGCTTAACACGACCACGTGCTCACCGATGCGTGCTAGTGACAATCTAGTTTTAAACTTGCTATACTCGTATAACTGAGATTTGGACGTCTGTCAAGCCCCCCATTTGTAATGAACTTCTTGCTTCCCGTATGTTGGGAGAATGGTTTACTACCGACAATAGACTATAAATACGTATAGTGCTAGGAAATATTTAGTGTGGCATGATCAATTTTCTTGGTTAGTACGTAAGTATTCATCAGCTGCTTACTGACCTAAGGATCCTGGATTCTATTCCCGGTAAGGCCGAAATATTTATTACTGGTGATTTTGGGATTTTCCCTTTCAAAGTGAAGGAATGATGGCTGGGGGCAGGGTGTTGTGTTTTATCTAGATTTGAATTTGTTTAAATGTCGTGTGCTGATATAATCTGCTGGTTTAGTAGGTGTACGTTTATAATCCAAATAAAAATGGATGTTACATACTTCTTTTTATTATTTAAGTTATAAGTGTCCACTTTCTAAACCAACTAATTATATACAACTACACTAGGACTCAAACAACACCCAGCCTTGTTTTTGGATACCATCTTATACATTATATGTAGGGATAGTAGTGCTAGTTTGAGAGAAAATGCTCCTACATTATCACTAAATGAGGATGGGAAAACCATAATTATATAACACATGAGTAAAACCCACCTTCAGCATACGAAGTACAAATTAATCCTCTCAGTCTAATAGGAATTCTTCGAGAGCCTGTTCCCTGATTTTGGCAAGATTCGTATATCAATTTAAGTGTGTAACGACAACAGATAGTTCAGCTAGAAATGTCACTGGAACTACTTTCACGTAGTCATGCGTCAGGTCATGTCATTTGAAACTTTCTGTCTTTATGGATATTATCTATAATTATAGAACCTGTTTATGTGGCCTCATGATCTTAAGAATCACTCTCGCAGTTAGATGGACTGCCCCTGACAAGGAGATAAGGGTTCGAATGTACTGATGTACTGAGGGAGATTTTTCGTAAATGACTTTCTACTATTGTGTTCTCTCTCCACATTAATAAGGGTACGTTTAATCTATATTCAACCTCACTCGTCCCTAGCACATAGTGTAATTGGTACAGTAGATAAGGGTAACCTGGCGGTCTAGGGGTAAGGTGTCAGACTTCTATTGCTGGCGGCCGGGGTTCAATCCTCGGTCCAGGCACAGATTTATCTGATTACCAAACCCTTCCTTCACCTCTGACAAGACAACTTGTGAATGTGGGGAATGCCATGCCTCCAGTGTGGTTCGGATTCCACATTAAACTGTAGGTCCTCCATTTAATCTCACAATCACCCTACCATTACACATTAGCGTAAGTGCGTATAAACCGAACGGGTAGTAAGACGTGGTGCTAATAATCATAATAATAATACAGTACATAAGCGTATAACTCTAATGGGTATTAATAAGCAGCCCCAAATGTTTACAGAATATTTCTTACATATTTTATTTTCAAGTTAAATTTAGACCCATTCTGACTGCTTTGATAATAGCCTATATAATTTTAATTTCAAAATACATTGTAAAAAATGAGAGACACTGCATCAAATCTATAGTTTAATTCAAATCCAAAATATAGCTCACTGATGCGTAACAGTTCATTAGTCGCTATAATGTACTTTAAAATAATTTTATAATTTTTAAAACTTTATAATATTGGTTATGTTTTTGAACGTATCTGAAAATCATGACAATATGACCTTTAAATGAATATTTCAAGCTATTATTTTCAAAACTGTTATGGGGTCAAGTAAACAGTTTACTTTTTGCTATATTTTGTATAATTAAATGATTTAGCCACTAACTTTTAAAGTACCCAGCTAAATTTCAATTGAATTCTTTGAGTTTTGTCAAAAATATTATGTTCGACCAGTTGGAGCCCATATTGGTGACTACACAAACCAAACTATAATTATCGTTTGGTCAGGTTTTCCGTAGATAGGTAAGCCAGGGCTGGGTGTACTAAAGCTTTATCAGTTACATTATTTTCCTCTCTCCCTCCACGAAAATGCAAGTATATACTCTTTAAACTCTAAACATAAATATAAATCGCATAGGGTTTAAATGTATGGGTTTTCAACTCGAGGGTTATTAAAGGTTTTGGTATATTTATAAGTAAGTACAGAAAATATTTTAGCAAATGAACCCAAATTAGCATGTGGAGAGGCTGGAAAAACCTAATACTAAAATATTCGCTCAGTGTACATGCTAGGACTTTAACCCTAAGATTTATGTTAACGTTAAGTAAATTCAATGGAAGTTTAATTAATGCCTTAAACTTTTGTATAGTAATAATTTAGCACTGCGTCTTACTACCCGTTTGGGCTATACGCTTAAGTACTAATTACGCTTATGGGTTAGAAATTAAGAAGGTTAAACTTAGAGGAAGTGGAGGGAGAGTGGAAAACCCTTTAGTAAACCACCGCAGTTCATCCGACTGAGATACGAACCTTGATGTCCCCGTCCTCGGCAGTCGAGCTCAACACGAAACTAGCGCGTTAGCTAACTACGCTACCGACGGGGGGTTTATAATTTTGATTCATCATTGTAGGAAATATATTTTTATGTGCATCATGTCTTACTACCCGTCAAAGCTATCTGCATAGCTGTATGAGGGTGTATAAGGTATTAATTTGCTATTAATGTATCTCCTAACGGGAAGTAAGATGCGGTGCTAGTAATAATATAAATGTATTCACATTTTAGTGTATAGAGAAATAAAAAACAATTTAATAATAAAACACTCTTTAAACCTTGAGGTGACCTTGAGGGGTTAAGGTGTCACACTTCTGTGATGGGGGTCCGGGATTCAATCCTCGTTCCCGGCACAGATTTATCTGATTACCAAACCCTTCCTTCACCTCTGACAAGACATCTTGTGAATGTGGGGAATGCCAGGCCTCCACCGTGGTTCGGATTCCACGTTAAACTGTAGGTCCTTCACTTCATCTCACAACCACCCTACCATTACACATTAGCGTAAGTGCGTATAACCCGAACGGGTAGTAAGACGCGGTGCTAATAATAATAATAATAATAATAATAATAATAATAATAATAAAACCCTGTTGGGATTTAAATCCCAACTTCCCTCTAATTGTCAATATAGTGGTTATATTGTGAGCATGAAGTTTTACCACCAATGTGAGTGGTAGGTAGTCGTTTTTATTTTCATCGAACGTGCATGAAAATCATCTACATAAAGTTTCATCTTATTTTTTTAAAGTTAATCGAATTTACATTAAAATAGAATAAATTTTGTGTTTATTTTAATATATAAATGATTTCTAGTAAAATTATACTAAATGTTGATAATGATTTCCAGGCATATATTTAAAAGTGTAAAACAAAAACAATTTGGTAAATAAAATACTGACTGTCATTCCAAAGTGAGAAAAGCAAGCAGAGAAATATTTCAAAGTTTTCTCATTAGTCGTGGTCAACCGCTGGTCGCAACATACTACAATCCCCTACAACAAAATATCAATGTTTTCGCTCGCTCTCCAACTCATGAAAATGTCTCCAAATATAAGCATCTCTCTCTAGGTTTGAAAAGGAAAAGTGATGGGCTCTCAAATTCATATGTGCGTTGACATCTAACTGTGGTAAAGAGCGAGAATAAGGAAACCATTTCTGTAATACATTGTCACTTTAGGGCTTCTATCGACGGTTAGAGTAAAATAGTCCACTAAATACTATAAAATATAGCATCATATCACGCCTGCCAGTGGGCGTGGGGTATAAATATATGGATCATTTAATCTTATTTGTTACCCGCCTCGGTGGCGTAGTTGGCTAACGCGCTTGTCGTGCTGAAGCTCGACTGCTGAGGATGGGGAGATCGATGTTAGAATCTCGGTCGGGTGAACTGGGGGGTGGTTTTTCCTAGATAGTTTTCCACTCTCCCTCCACGCGAATGCGGGTTCACTTCCTCTAATTCAACCTCCTCAGTTCCTAATCCATTAGAGTAATTAGTACTTAAAGCGTATAAACCGAACGGGTAGTAAGACGCGGTGCTAAATATTATTATTATTATCTTATTTGCAACTGACGGGAAGGTCAGAAATTGAATCGCGCTCAGACACACTGTAAAAATGGTTAACTTTACCTAGATTGTTTTCAACTCCATATCCATGCCAATGGAAATACATTTCTTCCAAACTATATCTCTATCATTTCTGACCCATTAAAATATATAATTTTAAATAATCCTAAAACCCAGCTTAAAACAAATCGCTTGAGTAAAATTTATTTTTTTGTCCAAATCCCTCAAAAGCGAAGAATTACAACTTTTATAGGGGGGAGAATATTATTGTACTACGAGTATAGCTTTAGGCATTAAATGATTTCAGACGTATATATAGACAACTAAATTTCTCCCCCCCCCCCCTTACACCAAACCTTCGCTTTTATACGCCATTGTCCAAATCATAGGGTTTGTATTAAAGACAAATGCCAGTACAACAGTTCTGTAATTTTTGTGAAAATATACGTCTCAATATATTTTTTTAGAAACATCAAACAGTTTTAATGAATATGAAAACCCTATCTTTACATCTATACATTCACCGAATAACGTAACTTGTAGATAGAGCCAGGCGTAACCCGATATGGCAGTTAGAAGCGTTGACAAAATCCCATCACATCTGTGATAGCGTTACAGTTTGATAAATACTCTAAATAAATCAAAATCTAACTTTACGATTCCAATCAACAAGTGTTTTAAAAATCGAGTTTATTTCAAATAACATGTGAGAGCACAATCGTCAATCGTTTGCAATGTGTTTTCATTTTTCATTTTTATTTTCACCACGTCTCACTGTCTGTCTGTCTAATTAGTAGCAATAATGTGGTGGGGTTAATGAAGGTAGAATTTAGAGGAAATTTACCTTTATTATCATGGATTGAGAGTGTTAAACAATTTAAGAAAGACCAGACTCAGTACACCCAGTCAGGATTATAGCCATGTCTTCCCTGTCACATTCAAACAAAAATATATCATATTCTGAAAATTGAAAGATGACACCTGGACACGGGAATCGAACCCGGGACCTTCGTCTTAGTACGCCAATGCTCTTACCACTGAGCTATCCAGGATTCGTCCCGTGCCCATTGTCATTCTTCACTCATAGTTTAAGGCAGAGTCTAAGATGGACGTGCGGAAGTCGTCAGCTTATATCTTAGACTCTGCCTTAAAACTATGAGTGAAGAATGACCATTGGCACGGGACGAATCCTGAATAACTCAGTGGTAAGAGCATTGGCGTACTATGGCGAAGGTCCCGGGTGCAATTCCCGTGTTCAGGTGTCATTTTTCAATTTTCAGAACATTTAATTTTATTGGTAAATATAAAATAATACTAATTTTTAAAATACCCCAATCTCTCATTTAGAAAAACAATCTCATTTATCACACAAACACGTTTATAGCCACAAAATCAAAGCATGAAAGTATGAATAAGTACACAGAATAAAATAGTGGATGACAAGGAATCAAATAAAAGAAGAAACTGTAGAATTCAAAAAAAGAGGGATACTGTAGATCACATTAAGACAGTAAAGGAAAAGCAAACAATCATTAATGTTTGTTTTTAAAGTTTCCTTTCTCATAATATGATGTAGATTTTTTTAAATAATAGATACTTCGTGTGGTGGACTAAAACATCGTAAAAATCCATTCATCAGGCTATAAAATAGAGATTGGTCCAGGTTATTTACGAGAAGCAGGACATTTTCATGGAATCAATATGCCTAAAAATTCGTGCGGTGATTTATTTCAAATTTACTAAATATTGCTTTTATTGGAGTTAAATCATAAACTAATATAATATTCATTTCCATTTTTGATTCATTAATATAGCCCAATTTTGAATATTGAGTATATTAAAACTAAACAGGCCAGGTGTATTAAAATGCAAATAATTAGTGAAATAACTAAATAATATTGATCAAACTTTATTTCATTACCTACACTTGCTTAGAAAGTGATATTTCTTATCGTAATCTACTAATATTTACGTGGAGGGAGATTTGGAAAGCATTGAGGAAAACTCACTCTTAGTACACCCAGTCGGGATTCTAACAACAACCAAACCAAAATAAATGAGTGACACTTTGACCACGTGCCCATCAATGCAGGTAACATGTTAGGGGTGGCAGGACATCCCAAAATGCAAGGCTCTTTTAAAAATGGTTCACGTGGGTATTTTGGGTATGAAGGTATCAAATTATTAGTAATATTAGAGTGTTTATATGAATTCAAAATATTTTTACTACAAAACATAGCTAGTAACATCAATTAAATGAATTAATATCAGTGCCATTTGATTTTCAAGTGGATTTAAGGGTATATGTTATCCTTTGTTATTTAAAGTTATTGTTATTCATACATAAACATTTATTAATTTTGTTTAATAGTATATTAATAAAATAAATTGATTACCTAAATTTTAAACTCTCTAAAAACTTTAGGACTAAAGATTTATTGAACAGGAATACAAAAATTTCATCCTCCACAATCATATGACTTGTTAAATGTTAATATCAGTAATGTTGTGTAAGTTTACGCTGGATTTAGATAATTGTTTCGCCACATATGAGTAACCGTTCAAATTATACCTACATTATATGTACAGTATATGTTAATGAAGTAGGATTTACTAAGGTAGAATTTTTGTAGAATAATTTGTGTGGAGAGCTAGAACAAAAGTATATTAATACATCAGTACAGTTTTTTTTATACGTTTAAGGCAAGGTTATAATATATGATAATATACAAATGTATATTTTATGACCTATAAAAAATATTAATATATCATTACAGGGATGAGGTAGGGCATAATAGGAAATGCACCAGCATTCACAATAAAAATAGATGATTTAACTTTATTTTGGAAACTTCTCATACCCAATTTCTCCCTGCCCAGGATTATAACTAACTAGTGTATCTTGGTAGCGATTTCTGCAGATTATTGGACTTAAATATATTCTAACTTTTTATTGGGAAAAGATATCTATAAAAATCATTCACTCGATTTTATAACTAATAGTTTACTTTTCAAAGGCTATATACTTTACATAGATCTTTTGGTATCTAACTTGGATCAAATGTTTATTTGCCCTCTTAGAACCACGATGAGAGGTCTTTTGTCAAAATCTGTTCATCCATTTCTTAGCAATTTATATTACCACAAACGGGCTTATCAAATTAGAGTAAGAGAGAGCGTTTGAGTTTAAGAGAGAGGGTGTTTGAGAAAGGGAGTTACAGAGAGAAATTGACAAAGTGAGTTCAAGAGAAGGAGTGTTTGAGAGAGAAAGAGTTTGAGAGAAAAAGTGAGTTTGAGAGAAAAAGTGAGTTTGAGAGAAAAAGTGAGTTTGAGATAGAGAGAGTGAGTGAGTTTAAGATAGAATGAGATTGAGATATAGAGAGTGGTTTTGAGAGTCTTAGGAATAAAAGGAGTTTGAGAGAAAGTTTGAGAGGGAGTGAGAGAGAGGGAGTGAGAGAGAGGGAGTGAGAGAGAGGGAGTGAGAGAGAGGGAGTGAGAGAGAGGGAGTGAGAGAGAGGGAGTGAGAGAGAG
>CABEEJ010001967.1:20709-35595 GCA_901482245.1 Timema douglasi
ACCCGTTCGGGCTATACGCACTTACGCTAATGTGTAATGGTAGGGTGATTGTGAGATGAAATGGAGGACCTACAGTTTAACGTGGAATCCGAACCACGGTGGAGGCCTGGCACTCCCCACATTCACAAGATGTCTTGTCAGAGGTGAAGGAAGGGTTTGGTAATCAGATAAATCTTTGCCGGGACCGAGGATCGAACCCCGGCCGCCAGCATAGAAGTCTGACACCTTAGCCCTAGACCGCCAGGTCACCCTATTTCTAATTAACTCTGTAAAATGATTTAAGTGTAAATTTGCACTTAACATAATGCAATACACTTCAGTGGTTACATAGTATGAGGCATCAATTTTTCAATAGCCTAGACTGCAGATGATGGGGAGATCAGTGCTTGATTCCTGGTCGGGTGAACTCTGGCTGTTTTTTACTAAAGGGTTTTCTACTTTCTTTTCCAACCAAATGTGGATATACTTCCTATAAATTCAACCTTCCTCGTCCCTTACACACCAGCATATTTAGTACACATGCATTTAGTCCACACTGGTAGTAAGACGCTGGGATAAGAAAATAAGATAAATGCATGGATTTTTATAGAAACAAGGTGGAAGACGATGTTAGCACGGTTATATCAATAATGACGTGGCTAAAAATTCTATTTAATCTAATACCTCCTAAAACTTAAGCCTTAAGTGATGTATTTAAGATGTAGTGAGTTTGAATCAAAGCTAAACATTGTTATAAATGGAATCTAGAAGCAAACCAAGATATTTTTAATTAGCGTTTAGACCTTTTCTGGTCAGATACTACAGGCCAGTTTTCATAGGAAAAAAACTTATTTCGTGTGTGATTAGCGTTGATAACATTTTACTATATTAATATTTTTTTCTAGGAAAAGCAAATTTCAATTTTTAGTAAGGAGAGATTTTCAATATTATGTTGTGAGAAATGAGTAAATGATAAAATAAAATTTAACTATGGCGTGAGAACATACAAACTGAGTGTATATAACATACAATCAGGTTAAATAACCCGTGCTAGTTAGAATATAAAGATTCAAATTTAATAAATTATAATAAAACATCAGTTTAGTCAGAATACATCTTGTAATGAACAATTATTTCACAGCATGACAATAATATTGTTTGTTGTGTATGATTATTCAATTCCTTTAAAAACCAATTTTATCGTTTTGAAATTTGCAAAATGATATCAATAAAAGATTAATAAAATTAAATCAATTTTTCAAAATGATGGCCTAATTTTGTTTTATATAATTTAAACTATAGGCCTACAGCAATAAATAAAAATAAGAATATTGAAAAATTGAGTTATTAATAAACTTTGTTGCAATGTAAATAATTAAAAACTAATGAGTTATTTATTTAAACTGAATAATTTCTTATCTATATTTTTCTCTCTTTAATTTAATGGCCGTCATATATTTTTGGACGACTAGTCTTAATGCATGGTGCGCATCATCTTCAAGTCTATGTTTCAATTAGGTAAATGTGAATCCTTTATACATTATATTGTCTGTAACTTCTACCTGTTCTTATTACAACAAAATTAAGCAATAACTTATCCACTATCAAATATTATTATAACTTCTTGCTGAATGGTTTAAATTCTAAATAACAAAATTATACCACCATCTTCACCTCTAGAACTAATTTTAATGATCTCCTATAGTATTATTATTATTAGCACCACGTCTTACTATCCGTTCGGGTTATACGCACTTAACCTAATGTGTAATGGTAGGGGGATTGTGAGATGAAATGAAGGACCTACAGTTTAACGTGGAATCCGAACCACGGTGGAGGCCTGGCAAAGGGTTTGGTAATCAGATAAATCTGTGCCGGGACCGAGGATCGAACCCCGGCCGCCAGCATAGATGTCTGACACCTTACCCCTAGACCGCCAGGTCACCCTCCTATAGTAAATTTCAAAACATTTTAATAGGTTTTTCTAGGAATTAAATAAACAAAAATAGCAATTAATTTTTAATATGTTGTATAATAATTGTTCACTACAAGAAATAACATCAGATTTGTGTGTTTTTGATCATAATTTATTAAATTTTAGTGTGTAAGTTATGTTTTAAATAACAGGGTCTAGTTAAGCTAATTGTATATTCTTTAATTTTTAATAATTATTTGAATATAATCATATTTATTTGTTTATTTTGTTTAGCAAAATATAAACTTTACCAAGCCATAGATACATTTTAATTTTATTATCATATACTAATAGCTCACAACATAAGATTGTTAGGGATATTTTATAGTTATTTATT
This sequence comes from Timema douglasi, assembly GCA_901482245.1. Classification (NCBI taxonomy): domain Eukaryota; kingdom Metazoa; phylum Arthropoda; class Insecta; order Phasmatodea; family Timematidae; genus Timema; species Timema douglasi. Next base: position 23,001 of record CABEEJ010001967.1, read on the forward strand.
TTATCAATAACCAAATTTTACTTCAGCTCACATGACTTGAGGTAAAAATACGTGAAAGTAGATTTAGTAACTTTTCTAGTGGTCAGATTGTCTTCCTATGAAAATTATTGGACTGTACTTAAATATATTATACTATCATGACAATATGGCCACCACTGATCTTAGGTCTAGTTAAAAGTAGTTTATTTTTAATTTTGTCTTATCATTGTTATTGGCCTTACTGTATCAAACTTGTCGATGTTAAATAAATCATTCGGTTTTTTTTTAATGTGGTAAGTATATTCAATTTTATATTTTCCATTGTCTTCTGAATTCCACGTGTATACAAACATAAAGCGAATAAGGTTGTTTGCACAACGACCTAAAATAACCAATCGTCGCCAATCGAATTAACGAACTGTGTATCGGAAACTCTTAACTCGAATGCTGGGCTTGGCTGACTTCTCTCGCTCGCCAGAATAAAATGCGCCCGTACAAACTTGGCTAGGAAATAAGTAAACAAGGGGATTGTTGGGTTTGGGAGGGTCCTGGGGTGGCGGGAGGGTGAGAGAGAGAGAGAGAGAGGAGTGGGCGAGGGGGAAGAATTCGGAGTTGCAAAATCTCGCTTCAGTTTTCCCTGTTCTTTTTCGTGCTTTTAATAAGCTTTTAATTCATTGTTTGTTTTATTCCAAGTTTTAATCAGTACTGAAATGAGTTTTTGGAGCCATTAACGATGTGGAGAAACAAAGGCGAATCGATAAAACAAACTCGTCGTAGCCCCCTTGCCTCCACTACTACAGAGATTACTTGGTAATTGTCTCCTGCATTCGTAAACACCCAGACGGGGCTAGGCCCACTGTGAGGGGGAGAGGAAGGGGGTAGGTGTTAGGGGGAAAAAGGCACCCAAAGTATACCAGGCGTCACCTTGCGTCACATTGACCTCAGTCTGTATGGCCTAGAAACAATAAGCCATTATAAGCATCCGTTTAGCCATGATGTACAGCTAGGTAGGAAAGTTGCCTGGCCTAGCAGATTCATAGAATCATAGTTCAGACCTATATGATTCCTATAAAAGGTTAATGCATCCATTGTCAAATATAAGGTGGTTCTTGGTGAAATGGTTGATACAGTCGTAATTTGATTTGACAGATTGTGAGTCTTGTTACTGAAAACTTTTGTTCATAAGGTGAATTTATAATTTTACTTTTTTTTAATCTTATTTTTGACCAAGCTTCTTATCTAAATGGGCTATCAGCCTTCAACTACTCTAATGGGGCGATGGAGAGTGGCTACGTAAAGTGGGAAACCATTTTGAAAAAAAAAACTGCTCCAGTACAACTTGCCAGGTACTGTACTCCGAACTCCCAAACACAGAAAAATCAAACTAAATTACCATGACATTTGGTCCAGATTACTTCAATTTAGGGTTTGATATCTTTTGTATAGTGGGAATATAGTGTGGATTCTATCAGAAAACCTCTTCAAACTAACACGTTTAACAAAAGTCTTATAAATGGTTTTTCAATCAGGGCATTTAACATTCACTTTATAAATTATCGGGTGACCTGGCGGTATAGGGGTAAGGTGTCGGACTTCTGTGCTGGCGGCCAGGGTTCAATCCCCGGTCCCGGCACAGATTTATCTGATTACCAAACCCTTCCTTCACCTATGACAAGACATCTTGTGAATGTGGGGAATGCCAGGCCTCCACCATGGTTCGGATTCCACGTTAAACTGTAGGTCCTTCATTTCATCTTACAATCACCCTACCATTACACATTAGCGTAAGTGTGTATAACCCGAACGGGTAGTAAGACGCGGTGCTAATAATAATTCTAAATTATCTCATTTTATTAGAAAGCTATTTATAAACAAACCTAACTTTAAAACAGACACAGCACCCAGATAACCACACCGAGACCTCCATTTATGTTCGATCTTTCATACCCCTGAACCGCAACTTAAGAGAATGGGTCCCAACATGTTGTTACAGCAAAATGGGGCAACGGTACAACCAACACAACATAAATGGAGGTGCTCCGCAAAATATTTCCTGAGCACTTCGTCTCAGGATTTGGAGATATCAATTGGCCACCACGTTCACTAGACTAACAGCTCCGGACATTTTTTTGAGGGGCATGTTCACGCAACTCACCCAAAAACAATATTCAAGAACTTAAGACAGCTGTTGGGAAAGTTTAAGAAATTGTTATTAAATGCGTCAATACTATATGCCTAACTTAACTATATATATATATATGTATATATATAAATATATATAATATTTATATATGTATGTATATATATTAATATATTTAATATTTATATATGTATATATATAAATATATATATAATATTAATTTATTTATAAATTAATGAAATTTTAATTCTAATTTATTTTAAACCATATTTCAATTATTTATAAATTATTGTTAGTTGATAAAAAAGTGATTAAAAATCACTAATCGTTTCTATGTTTTAATAAAAAAAACTGCCACTCTTTACCAATAGTGTAATGCTACCGTTTTAAAATTAAATAATATTAAAGCATCGTGTTTTCGTAATATCTTAATAGAGTTAGCAAGTAAACATGATGATGACCAACCCTAGAATATACACACACGTTGTATACGGTACAACCAGACACAGTTACATAAATTATTTAAGATCTTGTGTTTCCATTATGTGAGGTAGAGTCAAATACAATGTGATTTACAAAAGTGTTGTAAGAGAATGTGGGTATTATGGAACTGTAGTATTATTATTATTATTATTAGCACCGCGTCTTACTACCCGTTCGGGTTATACGCACTTACGCTAATGTGTAATGGTAGGGTGATTGTGAGATGAAATGGAGGACCTACAGTTTAACGTGGAATCCGAACCACGGTGGAGGCCTGGCATTCCCCACATTCACAAGATGTCTTGTCAGAGGTGAAGGAAGGGTTTGGTAATCAGATACATTTTTGCCGGGACCGAGGATTGAACCCCGGCCGCTGAAAGCTTGTAGCCTTCGTTTAACCTGGAGGTAGCAAAACTAACTTGCATAGCTCCTATTAGGAACATTCTATCAGTTAAGAACATTGTGTAATTATTGTTTAAGGTAATACTGTTTTTCTTTCAGAAGGAATGAAGAGTAAAAGCATTTACCCTACTTTTTTGTGGTATATTGGTAAATATCTGTCTATCAAGATTTATAAAGCGTATAACTCGAACGGGTAGTAAGACTCAGTGCTAGACATATTTTTTTGTCAAACACATTTATATACAAACACGATTATCTATATGCATTTTTCCAAAAGTGTAATGATACATTAGTAAAACTTAAATGTTCTTGTGTGTGAAATTCAAGATAATACCTCTAATCCAAACAAAAATAGTTCAATTAAATGAATTATTTATATAAAACTGTATTTGACGATGAAATAATCACTTTAATCTATATGTTTATAAATAATATTAATGAACTTATTTTGCCTTACACTGACCAACAATTCTAGGTCTAAGCACGTTTTGAAAGAATATCATCACTATCATGATTATTTTGCTAGCTGAAATACACAAGTGAACATTTTTTATCGGCGAAATAAATACTATAATTACTATAGCTGGGATTTGTAATTATTATCATATAGCAAAGTATTTATCTAAATATGTAAAAAAGAATAGTTAAATATGTAGTAATTTAATATTTAGATTCATAAAAATTATTTTATATAATTAAAAAAAATATTTTACCAAGAAAGCAAAATCTATTTACCTTTATTACAATGTGATTGGTACGGGTATTTGTAGACGTCTTGTAGTTTGCTGCACAATACACAATTATATACACTTCAAAATTTTCTGGGGTCTTTGACTGCCGCTTGCCAGACAGAATATGATTGTAGACAGACAATGTCCTTTATACATCACATTGTCACATGTGTATTTTAAAGAAAGAGGAATTTGATCTGGATAAATATCCTGAGAGGGATCTATCTAATTTCCTTAAAGTACATGGAACACACTGAAAAAGGGTTGAATATCCGAGGTTTCTTTTTAATACTTCCTGAAATATTATAGTAACACTTCACAGCACAGTACAGCTCATCTATTCTATTGCCTTTCCTACGATACTCATAAATTATTGTACTGGAAGTCCAGAAGTTTCCACTCATGTGATACTCTAAAGTATCCATCCGAAGTTGCGCCTGATGTCCAGTATACAGTTGAATTGAACACTTTCAGATCACTGTATGCTTTCTGAGAGTCACGCACAGATATCACACCATCAGGGACAGATATATATAACGATGTTACAACCAATAACAACGTCTAACGCATACCACCCAGTAATATGGAATTACAACACTCACCAACACCGGCCTGGCTTCTCTCCGTCTGATGGAGCACTAACACACACTTAGACATCCTCTCCCGTGGCTTGAACAATTTAGACTGAAACTAGACGCTGGTCAGCGCCTCGCTCGTCATCGAAGCCCGGCCCACAACAAACAAGGACTTAACTTGACCAAGGTCGTTTCCGGTTCCGCCATCTGAGGTGTTCATGTGTGTCACCTCGGCCACCCGACTTTTAGCTACCAGGTTTTTGAAAACGCCCATCGTTTTAGCTACGTTAGTGCTGGTAAATGCTCGATTTACATCGTTAGTGCTGTAAATTTACGGAGCTTATTATTATTATTATTATTATTAGCACCGCGTCTTACTACCCGTTCGGGTTATACGCACTTACGCTAATGTGTAATGGTAGGGTGATTGTGAAATGAAATGGAGGACCTACAGTTTAACGTGGAATCCGAACCACGGTGGAGACCTGGCATTCCCCACATTAACAAGATGTCTTGCCAGAGGTGAAGGAAGGGTTTGGTAATCAGATAAATCTTTGCCGGGACCGAGGATTGAACCCCGGCCGCCAGCATAGAAGTCTGACACCTTACCCCTAGACCACCAGGTCACCCCGGAACATATTCGCGATTGTTTATGGGTGGCTAGGGAGATATCTCCCTGGCCACCCAGTATAATAAATAATAGAGATAACTCTTTTTTGAAAAGGCCCAACGTTTGTGCTACGTTAGTGCTGATTAGTGCTCGATTTTCATCGTTAGTGCTGTAAATTTAAGGCAGTTATTCCCGATTATTTATGGATGGTTAGAGAGATATCTCCCTGGCCACCCAGTATAAGAAATAAATAAGATAGCGGTTTTTTGAAAACGCCCATAATTTTTGCTACGTTAGTGCTGATTAGTGCTCGATTTTCATCGTTAGTGCTGTAAATCCAAGGCAGTTATTCCCGATTATTTATGGGTGTCTAGAGAGATATCTCCCTGGCCACCCAGTATAAGAAATAAATAAGATAACAGTTTTTTGAAAACGCCCATCGTTTGTGCTATATTAGTGCTGGGTAGTGCTCGATTTTCATCAGTTACATACAGTTACAGTACATAATAACTTATCCTTATTTTATAAATTAACTTATTATTATATTTATTTAACCTTATTATTTCTTTCGTATCATTATGTTTAATAGAAGTATTTATAAATCCTATATAACCTTTCTTGTGTACGTTTATATTGAATTCTTATGTTATAGGATAATATTCTTTAGTATTTTTCATTTAATCACTTTTCAAAATTAATAATTGTCAAATTTATTACAACTATCTTTTAAATGACAACTCGGTTTTTTCCCCTTATGCATAATACTGTTAACTGTAGTGCTGTTTTTCAAAGATTTATGTGAAAATCAACAATAAATATATATATATATACATATATACATATACATATATATATATACTACTATTCATTTTATAAAATAAAAATGGTAGGGAAGCAAATGTTTTATTTTCGTGCTCGCTACTCAACTAGTTAATAATTATTTTAAATGCCAGATTTATTACATTTCAAGTTAAAATAAATAAAATCAATAACAGTTCTACATTAAAACTATTCTTTAATCATTGAAGATAGAATTTATTTTGCAATGTATATGATTGAAGAAAGAATTCCCATTTGCGTGGGCTTGGCACTTTTTGACCAACATTTTTAACCATCTGTCGCTTTTCCGAAGAAAATCAGTTTATGCTGTATTTATCTTCAGGTTTGCTGTCCTCTCTCCAATTCAACCCTTCTTAACTAACCCCTCCTACTCATTTATCTTTCTTTGCCAACTAATTTGTAGCGTGTACTTGGAACTACCATTCTAATAGTTTCAAGCTGTAAGGTTTGGTTTTTTCCTAATCTCAAGGACCTATCCCTTCCATCACTCTCCCCAAACTCCACTAAAATTTCCTATTTCCTTTATCAATAACCTTTGTTGCTTGATCAATACACAGCAAAACTAAGTATTTTTGTATACGTACTTAAACACCAAAATGGTGAAACTGAAAACATTTTCTCGAGGTCAAATATATAATAAAACCAGCACCACCCCTCGCTATAGCGTAGAGTTAATATCACAAATTTAACTGATATTTTGTCTTACCTGCTGATGACTGGGTGATCGGAGTTCATTCCCAGTTGGGTCTACTGGGGATGGTTTTTCCTAAATGATTTCTTATTCAATTTACCTACGTAAATGCGGGTACATTTCCTTTAAATTCGACCTCTTTCATCCCTAACCCATTAGCGTAATTATTACATAACCTTACAACCCAAAAATCCAATTAACGCTTTATTTTGGTTAAAACTTTGTCAATTTTAAAATGAATTGCATTTCACAACAAAATTAATACTACAATATTATTAAAACATATAACACAATTAAAAACACATGACAACATCAAAACCAAATAAAATATTATATTAATGTTAATAACAGAACAGGGGCTCCGGAAGCTCTTTGTAAGTGTTGGAAGGAGGGTGGGGGGGCTCAAATAAGAGGGAGGTCCGGGTTCCTTGCTCGGTAAGATCTTAAGGCATAGATGATTCCTGAAGATATTTGATGGAGGTTAATCTTTAATGGTAGTATTTTTAATGCCTTTGTTTGTTATAAATAATAGTTGAAACACGGTTTGAAGAGCGGATTATTATTATTTTTGCGGATTTGGACGACCTTAAAAGTTATTTAGATTGGCCTTCGCCTGGAAATATTTTGGAAATTAGTTGCCTCTAAAATCTATTTTAGCTATTTCCCCAGTACATTTTTAGAATTTGGATGCCACTAAAACAGTGGTCCCCAAACTGTGGTACGTACGTACAATAATTCTCAGTGGTACGCCTTGAGCAGCCAAAAAAAAAAGTTAATTTAAGCCGTAAAATAATAAGGCCTCATAAAATCTTATAAATATATTACCAACAAGTTTAACCAAAAGGAAAACAGACTTGAAAAGTGGTTGTAGGTGTGGGACAACACTACGGTGGCTATATAGTAGTCGCGCTAACCTTACACAGGCAGCCACGAGAAAAGCCTCCTCTCTACTCGTCATTTTGATTTCAACTAGATTTGTTGCAGAAAGACTTGCTCTGATATACATTTTCTTAGCACATGCTAAAAATGTATCTAGAAAATGTTATATAGCAAAGTTAGATATCATGAATATGTAACCTTTGTTATGTAGCATTGCTACATGCTACATAGTGTAAACTCTGCTAAAATGCAAGCTGAAACCAACATTGCAAACTTAGTTTGTGATCACTAGTAGCACTCGCAGGTGGTAGCTGAAAGCATCGGGGAGCGAGGTTTTGAAAGATAGGAATAGTTAAATCAGGTCTGTCCAACCCGCGGCCCCCGAGTACATTCTGTGTGGTCCACCAGCTCAAACTGAAATACTTCAGTTAGAAGAAATAAACCTCAGAATTGGGCTTTTGGAGCTGACCTTAATGCTCGCTAATTTTCATGAAGTTTCCATAATTATAATTATACGTGTATTTGTTAAAAAATAATACTTACTCATTCATTTAAAAAAATTATATTTGAGCATTAGGTACTATAAATTTAATGTAAACAAGCTTGAACTAATCACTGAAAATATTGAGAAAAGATAAAGGGTACAGTTCCTCTAGGGAAAACGCAAGGCTGTAGTCAGGGGGTTGGGATTGTGGGCTCAAACCCCCCTGAAATTATATGAACAAAATATATATGGCTTTATTTATGGTTCAAACAATATAAAAAAAGGTAAAAGCAAAAATTAAGGGGCTATGTTACCATTAAAAGTATTTGAGAGAGCTTCTAGAGGTGATTAATATTCAGAATTTTTCCTAGCCTCCGAAAGTTAGGGGATTATGTTACCATACAAACAATTCAGAAAGCTTCTAGAAGTGTTTAATGTTTAGAATTCTTCCTAGCCTACGTCAGTTAAGGTCTTGTGTTGCCATACAAACAATTCAGAGAGCTTCTAAAGGTGTTTAATTTCTAGAATATTTAGAATATTTCCTTACCCTCAGCAGCTAGGAGGTTATGTTACTATTCAAAACCCATTAAGAGCTTCTATAGTTGTTTAAATATTTAGTATTTTTCTAGCCTTTGACAGTTAGCGGGTGCCTTAAATTTACAACACTAAAAATGAAAATCAAGCACTAACCATCACTAACGTAGCACAAACGATGGGCGTTTTCAAAAAAGGGTTATCTCTTTTATTTCTTATAATGGGTGGCCAGGGAGATATCTCCCTAGCCACCCATAAACAATCGTGAATAAGTGCCGTAAATTTACAGCACTAACAATGAAGAACGAGCACTAACCAGCACTAACGTAGAACAAACAATGTGAGTTTTCAAAAAAGCGTTATCTCTATTATGTCTTATACTGGGTGGCCATGGAGCTATCTCCCTAGCCATCCATCAACAATCGTGAATAAGTGCCGTAAATTTATAGCACTAACGATGAAATTCAAACACTAACCAGTACTAACGTCGCACAAATTATGGGTGTTTTCAAAAAAGTGGTATCCCTTTTATTTCCTATACTGGGTGGCCAGGAAGATATCTCCCTACCCACCCATAAACAATCGTGAATAAGTGCCGTAAATTTACAGCACTAACGACGAAAATCGAGCAATAACCAGCACTAACATTGCACAAACGATGGGCGTTTTCAAAAAAGGGTTATCTCTATTATTTCATATACTGGGTGGCCAGGGAGATATCTCCCTACCTACCCATAAACAATCGTGAATAAGTGCCGTACATTTACAGCACTAACGATGAAAATCGTGCACTAATCAGCACTAACATATCACAAACAATGGGCGTTTTCAAAAAAAGGGTTATCTCTATTATTTCATATATTGGGTGGCCAGGGAGATAGCTCCCTAGCCACCCATTAATAATCGTTAATATGCGCCGTAGATTTACAGCACTAACGATGTAAATCGAGCACTAATCAGCACTAACGTAGCACAAACAATGGGCGTTTTCAAAATAGGGTTATACCTTTTATTTCATAAACTGGGTGGCCAGGGAGATAGCTCCCTAGCCACCCATAAACAATCGTAAATAAGTTCAATAATTTTACAGCACTAACGATGTAAATCGAGCACTAATCAGCACTAACGTAGCACAAACAATGGGCGTTTTCAAAATAGGGTTATACCATTTATTTATTTCTTAACCTGGGTGGCCAGGGAGATAGCTCCCTAGCCACTCATAAACAATCGTGAATAAGTTCCGTAAATTTACAGCACTAACGATGTAAATCGAGCACTAATCAGCACTAACGTAACACAAACAATGGGCGTTTTCAAAATAGGGTTATACCATTTATTTATTTCTTAACCTGGGTGGCCAGGGAGATAGCTCCCTAGCCACCCATAAACAATAGTTAATAAGTTCCGTAAATTTAAAGCACTAACGATGAAAATCGAGCACTTACCAGCACTAACGTAGCACAAACGTTGGGCGTTTTCAAAAACCGGGTGGCTAAAAGTCGGGTGACCAGGGTGACACAAAAGAGAGGTTCTGCAAACTTCGAGTAGTTACTGGACTGTCCGCTAAGCTTCGAGAGCGCTAGTCTTCTCCCTTCCTTTTGTTCTTTGCTTCCACCCTTCTTTCCCCCTCCTCTGAGAACATGTGTAGGCTGTATCTTCTATATAATGGCTAGTATTGCTTACCTCGTCACTCCTTGTACCACTGGCTTGCACAAAGGTGAGGGCGCCGATTTATACTAGGGCTAGGCAACCTTATTCAAAATTTTGTTTTGATGTAAATAATGGGGAGGGATACTTTTCAAAATTATTGTTTGAGCTTTCTTTATTATAATCATATTTCATAGATGGGTTTTCTAGTGGGGTTTGACGCGGATTAACCGCGAGTCTATTATATAAGTTTTTAAGGGGAATTCATGATTTACGTTAGTACTGTTTGTGTGCTTGTGGCGCGCTCTCATCTCCACGTAGTTCAGCTAAGTGATTACATCGATATTTTTACGAGTTTCAGGCAGGTTATTAAAATAAAGAATGCACGCTTTAATAGCGTAAATTATTGTATTTTTATTTAATTCAAATCATGTTATCATGTTAGGTTGTATAGATTCTAACGGCGGTTTACGAACCATATTTATACACTTCAAAGTAAATTATAAAATCAAATTATCCATTGTTACTTAGGTATAGGATTCAACGACAATTGTTGAGACTTATATATCATAGATTTAATCACTTTATCTTACTATTCTTGTGTCTGCTTTGGCAGAGTACACTATTTATTATATGTCGATATTTAAAGTAAATTTTAAGGCTTCGCAATTTCATGTATATAGTTTGAATCATCTTCAATTGATGTTTATTGCCAGACTACAAATTGGCTCTCTATGCCAATTTTGAAATATATAATGTTTCTTCATTACCTTTATATTTGACTTAATTAAAATAAAACTATTTTTTCTCTTGTGGTCCCTTGGTTGTTCCTTACACACGCTTCCAGATTATCTGTGGGCGTCACATATATACTACTGACTTCACAGCTCCAAAATGTTCTTTGTAGGTGTTGGCTTGTTCTACTATTTTCCCCATCTGGCTAGAACTTGTTTGTCGCTGAAATTAGTTTATTCACTTGGGGTAACTTGTCTTGAATATCTTCCTAAAGACGTTGTAGTCCATGGGTCCCCAATTAATTTTTATGAAGGCCATTTTAAAAACTCGACATACTTCTGCAGTCCAGCGAAACTTTAACAGTGACTCAAGTTCAAGCCTCATAGAATTATACTAATTCAAAAACGTGATTTTCTTTCCTTTTAGTTATTTTACTTATTTATTTTTGCTGGCCCTCCATGTATACTACCCGCCCACCACCGAAATGGCATAATTTTTTCGGTTTATCACTATCTCGTCAAGGTCCGTAAAATGTATCTGCAGGCTGCGGTCCACCATTTTGAGACCACTCTTATAGTCCATGAGCAGATCATGTAAAATGGATCATATTAGGGTAGACAAACTTTAAGGCACTTACTGCTTTCAGCATGTACGCCGTAGCATCCGAATACAACACTAGGACCTTCTCCTCGTGAACTCTAGTAGGCCACAATAAGTTCAATCAATAATTCACAAATCTTGCAACAGTGGAATTATTCGTATGGTCCATCACTTTGCAGTAAATAAAATATGGTTTGAAAGGTTTATCAGTATTTAGCTTACCTATCACAAAGATCGCTACAAAGTGACCCTTAATATCCGCGGATCCATCTACAAAGGCCCAAATGAAGGCATATCCTATGTAATTTCTAATATTGTCCATAGTTTCTTCATAGCCGACCAGCAGATAACTTGAATGATCAGGAATTGGTTAATTAAAGTACTTTTTTCAAGAAAGATAGAAAATTAGACTCTTGGTGGTTATACATGGTATGTTTGCAGAAAACATCGCACTACTCAAGTCCTTACTTAATTGGTTTCTTTAAATAAAAGATTCCTGCATCTTGTGCTAAGAACACTTGCTTCTTCGAATAACTAATTTGTTTATTTTTTATGAAGTGCACTCCATTCATGTTGCTCCAATTGTAATTTCAAGGAACATCCGATTATTATGTCACTTGTTGGACAACTTAAAACTTTACCGTTGGTTGTGAAGGAGTTGTCGATCGTTGACCATTGTTTAAATTTGTTGCCAGCTAAGACATAACTGGCGGCATAGTGAAAAGAAAAAAAGACTCGGATGTTAGCTTACTGTTAGACTTTCACTTTCAACCACTCATATGAAACTAAAATAAATCCGGGATTCCATACCAGCATTACTTATATGTATAGAATCCATCACAAGGTTCATTGTCTCATTGTGAACAGAATTACTGAGCTGGATTTGACACTTTTCAATCGTTCATAATCACATTCCTTTCTTCTGTAATATACAAACAGTGTTTCAAAATCCAACAAATTTTCAATTAGTAAACACATAGAATAGAAAATCAATAAATTTTTAGTTGTATTTAAAATCACGTCAAATAAGTAAAATGTCAAAATATGCAAAAACATCTAAAATAAAAATCAAATATATCCCTAATAATGGTCATTCGTTAACATTTCTATATTTTGAGCATCTAAATGGTGAGGAATAGAATATGTATTTACATAGAAAAGTTCTAGCACTAATAATAATAACCATGTGATCTTCCTTCGCGACAAGAGAATGAACTTTGAAACACTCAGAAACGACTGTTACCAGCAACAATCCTTCCTCAACC
>CABEEJ010001967.1:35604-100374 GCA_901482245.1 Timema douglasi
CCGGTATCTCTGTCTCTGTCGTTTCATCGTTCTCCTGGTAGAAGCAAGGACAGACGGAATATTGCTTACGGCTTTATTTACCTAAAGTTTAAGTGTCTACGGCTTTGTTTTGTGTTTTCATTGTGAAGACGAGCCCGAGTAAACAAACAAGTTAGATTAGAGCCTCGTATTGATCCCAGCAGATAATATAATACTAGGAATGCCCGCCTAGCTAGCTTGGCCTTCCTTGCTTGCGTCATTGCTCAATCATTTCTTAACCAGTTTACTACAAACTAATAGCATATGTAGTTGGATACCATAACTATAAAGTATAATGACTAACATGATCCTTCATTTCAAAGTACTTTGCTTAAATTATTATTATTAATAGCACCGCGTCTTACTAACCGTTCGGGTTATACGCACTTACGCTAATGTGTAATGGTATGGTGATTGTGAGATGCAATGGAGGACCTACAGTTTAACGTGGAATCCGAACCACGGTGGAGGTACTTCCCTTAAAAAGAGACTCGAGTGAATTCATACTTTTATTTTAATTTTATTCCAGAGTATATTATTTGTTTTAATATGTTTGGAAATAACAAATGTCAGCTTGTCAAACATATGCTATCAATGACAAGAAACCATTATTTCAAAAGTTACATTTAATATTATATGAAAATGTATACAATTCTATTTTCTTGGAGCCCACGCAGGTAGTCATGCAGTCGATATCATTTAGTCTGGTGTTCCAGCGAGAAGGTGTGGGGTTTGAATCCCATCTAATTGTTTTAAGAGTGATAATAGCCTATCACTCTCTCTCTACGAAAATATTGGCCTATTTACCCTGAACTATAACCTTCTATTCTCTAAGCCAATAGCGTAAATAACATACATGCGCATAGACTGAAGGGGTGGTAAGTAATGTGTACTACTTAAAATAATATTTAGGTCTAAAGAGTTGCATTAGAAAATAATATTGTCTTATGGACTCAAATTTATAAAGGGACTAAATTGCACTACTGAATTCTATGTGATCTTTAATTACATTAGCTAATGTAACAAACTAAAATAGCTTGGAGCTCACTTCCCATTTGTAGAATTTGTGTAAATGTAAATTCCATAGTTCCTTTTATCTGTTTAATATTTATTTACAATCAAAATTAAAAAAATCATGGCGTAAGCCCGCAAGGGAGCTATAATGCCCGAGTGCCAGCTTTTGTTAGTGAAGATACTGCCAACGAGGATAGAGGGTGTCGTGTGGTCAAAACAACAAAACCTCAGGCCGTTTATCTGTTTTCTAGACAGGAGCAACTACTTGGTTATTCAAATATTTTCTCATTTGTATTAATGAGGCTGAGTTTGACTCAGTTTCAGACATACCGGAGATTGAGCCCAGCATCTCTGGATTTATAGCCAGGAACTATTACTACTATACCACTGGTAGAAATGTTTATTTGCATTGTTCCTATATTATGTTAAATATTTATTTATTTTAAAATCCCAATACACTATTTATTTATAGAACTAGAAATCCAATAATTAATTTCACTGCCACTGAGTCCACTGAGAATGCTTATTGTTAATGGAACATTAAGTACCCACTTGACTGCAACGACCAGTTGGTCGCGGCGGCCACTGGGATACAAGGCGGCTTGCAGGCGAACAGCCGTTAGCTGCGACCAGAGGGTCGCGGCGGCCACTGGGATACAAGGCGGCTTGCAGGCGAACAACCGTTAGCTGCGACCAGTTAGTCGCGGCGGCCACTGGGATACAAGGCGGCTTGCAGGCGAACAACCGTTAGCTGCGACCAGAGGGTCGCGGCGGCCACTGGGATACAAGGCGGCTTGCAGGCGAACAGCCGTTAGCTGCGACCAGATGTTTAGTCAGAGGGCGTTTAAGTATTACGTAAGTAACTTAGGGGAGATAGGGTTTGATCTTTGATTACTTTTTGCTGACAAAGACAGAACAATCCTTACGTAAGACAGAGAAAGACGTGCAAAATTGAGGAAGGGTGCTTCGCAAGCCGCTTGGACTTCGGGCAGCTTCGGGCAGCAAAGAAGATGTTGAGTGGCTAAACGAGAAAGTGGTGGAGACGCCAAAGCCAAAGCTTGAGTGACCTAGCCCTCTCAAATATAAACATTACATTTTAATTGAAAGTGGTGATATGTGGATTCAAGGACCTTGGTCATCGGATTAAAATATGGAGTCTTTATCATAAATATAATATTCATGTATTCATTAACAATACTTGTTTATAACTTCAATTAAAAGTAAATTAAAGTTTTAAAATTTTATAATGTTGTAACTTGTTTAATTTTAGCTGTTCAATAAATTTAAATTCATTCTATATCAATGTTAAATGTCAATTATTTCTCAATATTGATTTACACTTATATGTTAATAATTACCAGAAATTTATAAATTGCATGAATTTTAATTCTTTTATCATCGCATCTTACTACTTGTTTAGGCTATAAGAAAAATTGTATGGACACAAGAATGGTTATTCCTATGAACAAATGAAAAATTTATTTATGCTTATTTTTACTTTCAATGGAGAGGGAGGGGTTAAAAATTGTAAACAATGTACTTACTTAGTTCTTAAATGCACCCTCATACACTGTCAGATGAAACAATAGCGGCCAGTAGTCTCTAGACATCAATTGTGATAAATTTGCCACTGTTGGTTAGTACAGTGAGCGTGTTTTTCCAAAATGCAATAATAGCTATTTTTTCACTGAGTCTTGAAATGCAAGCAAGTGTTCATAAAAGGAAATTAAAAACATCTTTGTGTAGTTATAAAACGTATCGTCATTATTATTATCACCGCGTCTTACTAACCGTTCGGGTTTTACGCACTTACGCTAATGTGTAATGGTAGGGTGATTGTGAGATGAAATGAAGGACCTACAGCTTAACGTGGAATCCGAACCACGGTGGAGGCCTGGAATTCCCCACATTCACAAGATGTCTTGTCAGAGGTGAAGGAAGGGTTTGGTAATCAGATAAATCTGTGCCGGGACCGAGGATTGAACCCCGGCCGCCAGCATAGAAGTCTGACACCTTACCCCTAGACCGCCAGGTCACCTTACGTATCTTCATATTTCCTAGAATATTGATAAATATATTGCAAAAAATCCCTTCTCATTGCGAATTTGTCACATAGGATTTACCTAAAATTTCTCCTTCCTTCTATTTTTCTCAACCAGTACCAAAAGGCTTCTACATGCTCCACGTTCATTTCTTGGTTGAGAAAAAATGGAATAATGGCTGACATGACCTGGAGTATTAGGCAATAAGGATGCCCTTTCATCCACATAAGTGAGCATTCGGACAAAACATCAAGCTCATATAGTCAGGTTTTCTGGTGATGGGGCTATCTAATTTTGAATTCAGGTCAGATTTATTGAAGGTGGCTCTTCCTAAATGATCTCTCTATTTTTATACATTAACATATGGGTATATTTCCTCTGAAATATACCTTTCTCTTCTTTATACCAATCGTGTGATTTACGCGGCTGCCAGGTCGAGTCTTAAGATGCGGTGCGAAAAAACAAAATCTTTCTTATCTATAGTTTGGACTATCTTTTGAAGTTCCAGACAAAACTAAACAATTTGTTCGTCCGTTACTCACGGATGAATCGCAGCTCCTTCGTACACAAATGTTTAATTAATTTATTTTTGGCACCAAGTTTAAATACCCATTATATATTTTTACATATATAATAATTATGTTAAAGAGTTAGGGAGGATTTAGGTTAGATTTAGAGAATGTGTACTAAACTTGCGTGGAAGGAGAATGGAAAATAATTTTGGAAAAACCACCCTCAGTACACCCAATTGAGATTCGAATCCCATATACCTGTCACTAGAAATTCAGTCTCGACGAGATGAACGAGGATGGCTCATTGGTAAGTTACCACATATAGACTCAATACACCAACAACGATTGAAATATGGCCCTGAATACGAAGACGAACGAGGATGGCTCATTGGTAAGTTACCACATATAGACTCAATACACCAACAACGATTGAAATATGGCCCTGAATACGAGACGAACGAGGATGGCTCATTGGTAAGTTACCACATATAGACTCAATACACCAACAACGATTGAAATATGGCCCTGAATACGAGACGAACCAAGATGGCTCAGTGGTAAGTTATCACATATACACTCAATACATCAACAGAGATTAAAAGATGGCCCTGAATACGAGAAAAATAAGGATTGCTTAGTGGTAAGCTACAACATATAGACTTACTACAACAACAAGTAGTGAAAGATGATCCTGAATACAAGAAACCAGGATGGCTCAGTGGTAGCTACCACATATTATACACTCAATAAACCAACAACTAGTGAAAAATGGCCCTGAATACTAAAGGTAAAGAATGGCTCAGTGGTAACTACCACCTTATCTGATTACCACCTACTCAATACACCAACAACTTGGGAAAGATTACTCTGAATACAGGACGGTTTAGAAAAGATCAGTGGTAGACCAGTATAACCAAAGGCCAAAAGTCCCGGATTCACTTCCCATGCCTGGGCTGTCATTTTTCACTTAATTGATTTTGATTCAGGACTGATTCTATGTCTAACTATTACATACCAGTTTGTGATACACATGAATCAATAATATTAATTTTGTTTTAGTAAATTTAGTAAGTACCAGATAGGCCCAAGCCTACTGTTCTCCGTACCAAAACCAGGATGTATCTATCTATATGTATCAATACATATATAATGGCGTCTGTACATATATACATATAAACTTTCAGACTCATGTTCATAGTACCCGATGATTTATTAATTTAAATTTTGGGGATATTGTATATTTGCCTTTCTACAGGTGATAATACATTCAAAACCCACAATATTATTAAACAAATATAAATTAAGTTAAAGTTATTTTTTCTTGAAAACAAATAACCATTCTTGGTTGACACCATTATTTATTTACTATAGTAGATGTATGCATATGTACGGTATATGAGTAAATATACATGCAACTATTAAAAATGTACACATACTGTACATAGTACTTGTAAACATAGTTTATATGTATACATAGTTATAATATATATTTACATACGTGTGATATATTTATATAATTCAAATAAATATATGAGATGAGATATATACATAGAAAGTATACACTTATTAATACAAACACGGGTGACCTGGCGGTCTAGGGGTAAGGTGTCAGACTTCTGTGCTGGTGGCCGGGGTTCAATCCTCGGTCCCGGCACAGATTTATCTGATTACCAAACCCTTCCTTCACCTATGACAAGACATCTTGTTAATGTGGGGAATGCCAGGCCTCCACCGTGGTTCGGATTCCACGTTAAACTGTAGGTCCTTCATTTCATCTCACAATCACCCTACCATTACACATTAGCGTAAGTGCGTATTACCCGAACGGGTAGTAAGACGCGGTGCTAATAATAATAATAATAATAATACTAACACAATAACTATACGAGTGTTTGGTAACAGCGATAGTGTCAATAAGGCTTTGAACACGACGCGTTTGGAAGATGTTTATTGCTAGGTATTACAAAAATCATTGTCAGCTCAAGTAAATGAAAGCAGTATATTTCTAAAAGCAGTCTGTAGCCATACTTGCGTTCAGATAACCATTGCTCACCTAAGAGACAGGATAAATGCTATGCCTTGTTTGAAAATATTTTTTTTCCAAGATAACAGAAAGTTTCACCCAAATAAACTAGTGAAAAACAATAGATTCGACACAAAAAATATTTAATATAAGAAAAACGTGTTTTTAAATACATAGTTAATTTTAATATTATGTCTACACAATTAAAAATGTACGATTATCTTTATCAGACTGCAACAATCGATTTGATATCATTATTCTAATAAATATAATAATAAAAATTATGTTCAGAGATATGTTAAGCAGTCCCTCAGAATGATAAAATCATTCCTATAATTTTATTGCAGCTTTCAATTATTAATCTTTACTAACTGATATTTTTTTTTAAATTTAAAAATGTCAAAACACGAAAAAAAAGTAGCTCAAACTCAACTTTCTAGAACAAACATCATCTTATCCACGGGATAACATGTACTTAATGAATTCCTGGTGATTTATACTAGGTAATAGTTTTCTATAACCAGTTTAATGATCATTTCTTGAGTCAAGCTAAGTTCAAAAAAATGTGGCTATATTTACAAATTTATTTTTTGATTTATTTACTTTGTAATTTCTTATCATGATTAAACTTTTGTTTTAAGTGTTGTATGTAATGTATTCAAGAAGAACGGAAAAATGTAGTAATAACAAGGTTAATTGATTAAGGCTTTCATTGAATTACCAAAGTTTTATTGTTAAAAGCAATGGAATTCGAGATATTATATTGCTCGTTATAGTTTGGGTTCCTTCGATTTTATACATTGTTACAGTTATGATCTATATAATTATGTTCTAATATGCTGAATTATATACTTTTTTGGTATTCATAAAACAAAATATCATCTACATTATAATTGTTTGAGTAACAGTTTTTGTATTGGAGATGGCTACTTTTGTTGTGGAAAGATGATTGCAATTTTTAAATATAACATTTAAATAAAAGTATATATGTATTTTATGATAGTTTATCTGAAGCAGATTTATCATATTTTCGATTGAAAGTTTTTACGCAAAAATCAAACGGAAATTTAGAGAAATTAACAGAGATTTATGTAATTATATAAATTATTAGAGCAAAATAAATTGGTTAAATTATTGTGGGGATAGAAGAGGTTTGATATTCGTAAACATATTTATACCTTTATTGGAAATTAATAAGTAAATTGGGTGACCTGGTGGTCTAGGGGTAAGGTGTCAGAACTCTATGCTGGTGGCCGTGGTTCAATCCTCGGTCCCGGCACAGATTTATCTGATTACCAAACCCTTCCTTCACCCCTGACAAGACATCTTGTGAATGTGGGGAAACTCCACCGTGGTTCGGATTCCACGTTAAACTGTAGGTCCTTCATTTCATCTCACAATCCCCCTACCATTACACATTAGCGTAAGTGAGTATTACCCGAACGGGTAGTCAGACGTGGTGCTAATAATAATAATAATAATTATAATAATAATAATAATAATAATAATAATGATAAGCAAATTCATCTAGCCATACATTATGACATAAAACTTTTTTTAATACATTAATTTTCAACATTACAAAACTGTTAACTAATTTACCTAGAAAATCTAACTTTTTATATTTCTCAATATAACCTTAAAAGGTTACATCTTCTTTAACCTCACTAAATTTAATGTTTTTTCCTTAGGTCCTAAAAGAGTTGATATAGTAACTGTAATTTATTTCAAGTCTCCTTTAAATAATGATTTCCAATAATTTTGTACTTTAGAAGTAAAGGCGTGTATTGTTTGGTAACTCCAGAAAGCCTAAAGAGAATGCATCTTCAGCGTTGTATCCAGGTGGCATTACGTTGTGGCCGGAAGCGTAATTTGTGAAACATAATTAATGAAGAAACAAGGCGTGTATTGCCAGCGGCCAAACATCGGGCTGCAAATTAATGTTACAACTTCAGTGCTAGACTCCTTCTTAATTACTGATTCAAGATAGCTGTTCTACTGCCTCCAAGAAACTACAACAAGCACCTCAATGCAAGCACAATTAACACTAAAGAAGCTGAACATTACTGGTTGTAAGACTTTAAGAGCCAGTCTCACACCACGAAAAACGTATAGCTTAGATGAGTAATACAACTCGAACTAGACGTCACATCTTGCTGCGGTTTTCTGTGAACTACTGTAGAAAACACTGGGATTAAGATTAAAGACCAGTGAAACAATTTTACAAGATTAAAAATTACATATATAATAGAATAAACTATTAAAATTATACCAAATCGGGTGTCAAGCTAAGAATTCAGAAAATGGTACTGCGATACGTTTTCTGCATTGAGCGTAGTCATGTATCTAATATCAAGGTAAATCGGCTGTTATATGGATTCTTAATATAAAAATTAATATGTTTTGCTACCCTCTTTGGTGGTCGCATTGTCTAAGGCATTACTCTCACAATAAATTAGACTGCTGAAGGCGGTGTGATAGGTGTTTGATCCCGGTCGGGACCACTGTGGCTTGTTTTACCTAAATGGTTTTCCACTCTCGTGTCATGCAAATGCGTGTGCACTTCATCTAGATTAAAACCTTCCTAGTCCCTAACACATTATTGTGGTTAGTACATAGGCGTATAATCAGAATGGACAATAGGAAGTAGTGCTGAACAAACTCCGATTTGTTTTCACAAATATAATGTATTTTAATGATGGATAGGTTAATCTAGTCTTAATAAAGCACATTCGGAAAGTTCAGAATAATAAATTTAGATTTAAACAGTTACAAACTTTAACCTTGAAAGTATTTAAAATACAAATTGTTTCAAATGTTAACTTAATACAACGTTCTCTTCTTTGAAATTATTATCTGCAATTATAAAACGTGAACATGATGTAAATAAGCATTAATACATTTTATAATTGAGTTAAATTAAACTAAACCCCTCTCGGTGGCACGGTAAGCTAACGCGCTAGTTTCTTGTTGGGATAGACTGCCGAGGACCGGGAGATAGAGGTTCGATTCTCGGTCAGGTGAACTGAGGGCAAGTTTTCCCTAAAATGATTTTCCACTCTCCCCCCACGCAAATGGGGGTTCACTTCCTATAAATTCAACCTTCTCAATCCTTTACCCATTAGATTCATTAATACTTTAGTGGAAAGCCTGAACGGGTAGTAAGACCCTGTGCTAAACAAAACAAAGTTTTATTTCTGGTAGGTGTGAGATCAAGAATGAGAGAGCTATCTAATTAGTATAGAACACTGACAGAGTAACTATTTAGGCTTTGATGGATTTTGTGTTTATATTCTTTTGCAAGGTTTCAAGTTGAGGTTTAGCAGGCGAGAGTTGAGTAGCTTGGAGGTGAACATAATGAGCATTAACTAGGTGCGTTTTATCTCATGTGTTCAGTTCCTGAAAAATCACAACTAAAATGCCCCAGTGTTTAATTGTTAGTAGCTTTTAATTGAACACACAATAGTCAATCCCGTATTATTAATTTTATTACTTGCCCCCCATCTACCGATTACAATTACTGTGTGATATATATTTTTATTAGCACCGCATCTTACTATCTGTTCGGGTTATACGACTGTGTACTAATTACACTAATGTTAGGGACTACAAGGTTAAATTAAGATGAATTGTACCCGCAGTTGCGTGGAAGGATGATAAAATACATTTAGGGGAAACCGCCCTCGAAGCACCCGATAGGGATCGAAGCCTGATCTCCCCATCTTCAGCAAGCTGATCCAACAAAAGTGTAGCGAATTAAACCACGTGGTCACCGAAGAAGGCTTGTGAAAAAATTAAAACAGTTATCACCCAGGTAGTGATTTTTTTACTCCCTAATACCAATATTGGCTGAAACCAACTTAAAAATAATTATTATTGATATCAAATAATAATTCAAATATAATTTACTTTATTTAATTATGATTCCCATTAAATTACTAAATTATATTTTAATTCATTATTTTTATCAATACTGAAAATTCAAAATCTGCTTATTAAAATTATAATGTTCTTCAAAAACATCTTAAAATACATATATCAAAATAAAAAAATCAAGTTGTCATCCATTATATAAAAACACGTCTTTAGTTGAAATGTTTCGAATTAAGAACACGCTTCTTGTGTTGAAAACCACAGACCTTACAAGAAGCCATTGCCTTCCATTACCACCATATATTTACCAGTCATGTTAAACTATTCTTGAATACCTATTCTACGAAGTTAAAACATAAATATTTACTAAGAAGTAATTGAAAATGAAAAAATGAAATGTGTTTTATAAATTTTCTAACAATCCAAAATCGGATGTTGAAAACTACAAATTTAGATCTAATAATAACATTAAATGATATAGTTATAATACAAATTACGAATTTTTTTTATATAGGAAATTATTTTCTCTATGGTTTGGCTCGTTAATTTATAATTTTGTGATAAATACGTTTAAAAGCGGTATTAGGAAAATAGAAAATATATAATTACAATCAATATTTGCAAACCTCTTTACTCACTATTTTAGTTGGGTGAAAACCTATTTCAATTAAAATATGTATACATAATAATTTTAATAAGGCGAGTTTTGAAAATATTATAGATAGGAATATTTAATGAAGGCGGTACGAGTACAATTATATTAATATGTATCAGAACGTGTTTTTTTTGTTAGGGTTTGTAGGTAGGGGTATCCCAATCGCGCTATGTTCAGATAACGTTAGGGAGATTAAAAAATACACGTAAGGTTATTTAAACGTTATTTCTGATTGGCTAAAAAACGTGCTAATATAGAAAAGAAGAATGAAAGAATTGTCAAAGTTGGCTAAAACGGTATAAGAAAAATAAAATAACATTCAAGAAAAACTATTGGTTCGAGCCTGAAAAAAGCGATATTTAGTTAACCAATAAGATTCCAATTTCGTGCACACATTTGTACAACCATTTTTACAGTATTTAAACTTGATCCTTATTGCTCTATTTAAATGTATGGTTCCGGTAGAGGGAATCCGCCGTTAGGACAAATTAGTTTCTTTAAATTAAAAAAGCTCAAATATAATTACATAAGTTGTAAATAGATTTTAGATCAAACAGTACATAGTTATTTAAAACAAGTTTATTCAGTTATCATAGATGTATACTTCCCGATAGGCAGGAATATCAATAAGCATCTTGATGACTAGGAACTAACAGATGTAAGATTGAACATATAGTTTAGTTTAGTAACTCTAGATATAAGGATCAACGCTCATTCTTCCACGAAGGAGCGTCTGCCTCAACATAGCGGCAGTCAATATTAGGCAACAAATATTAATTTAAGGTTAAACCACAATACATAAAGACAATCCAGCCTAGCTAATACCAGACTAAGACCAGAAAGGTCTATTTATGAATAATAGTGAAACTATGGTTAGTGAAAGCAAAGGGTATTATGTCCTAATTTTGTAGAGTTACTATGAAGGAAGTTATATAAGCTTGAGTTAAATCTGTAGAGAATTACGAAAATCTAAGATTCATTTCCTTGAAGAGGAATTAGCGTATTACTAATAGTAAATCGCAAGCTATCGGGCATCTATGCGGTTAAATTACTATGGACAGTCAATTCCTAATAAGTACTGAATGGAAATTCAATAGTATATTTATACTTCCACCCTAACTTGGGCACACGATAACTTGTACAAACAATATTGGTTTTACTCAATAAAAAAGTCAACTGAAGGGGCAGGAAACAAAACACTTTCCTACTACTACGAAATAGTAGTGCTCCCACAGTTTGCGCACCGTAAAAAGATACACTAAAAAGAACTAATAGTAACTGCTATCTGTCGCTGACCAAATGAGGTTATTGAACGGAACGATAGTTAACCTGAGTGCTCTCATTTATAGTCCTAAACAAGTTCAACAGTTTAGGGAGTGAAGACTATACCCTAGTATATAAAACAATGTCTTAAGGACTTTAGAAAAATAGGTCAGATGCACTGGCATACTTAATAATGTCGTATGGACCAAGATACATGGTGCATCATGCTCACTACTCTAAACTACGCCTTATGGGCATAGGAAAACAAGTAAGATATTCTGACAGATAAATTATGTCATATGGACATATGAAAAGAACGTTAAAACTACCATTATGCCTTAATGGCATAGAAAAGTAGTTTGATTCTCTGACTAACAAAAAACTATGTCATATGGACATAGCAAAAGAATAACAAAACTCCAACGCTGACTCTTAACTTCCAAATACTCATAGTCTCTGACGAGGCTTCATCTGCGACGAGGAGGAGAGACCGACGCCTCACACATTTTGGTCCCCCATAACTTGTTTCGTCGGTATAGACTACCGTTCGATATGTTGCTCCGTCGAATTGATAAAATAGAATACAAAATGTGAAGCGAGGAATGCCAGTTATATAGTAACAGAACTGACGAACTCGAGGAAGGTTTGCATCATGAAACCCAAGGAGGGAAAGGGGGCTAAGTTGCGAAATTGCGCTGAA
The DNA here is from genome assembly GCA_901482245.1 of Timema douglasi. NCBI lineage: Eukaryota > Metazoa > Arthropoda > Insecta > Phasmatodea > Timematidae > Timema > Timema douglasi. The sequence goes on from CABEEJ010001967.1 coordinate 47,705, forward strand.
TGAACACTAGAGCTCGTCGATGGTGCGGAGCCCAGATAAAAACATATCTGCCATTTCTTCGAGGTGGGGCCTGTGATTAAGCTGTCGTTTAACTGATGGTCCCGCTATTGTCAGCTGGGGAAGTTTTCCTGGAGCTTGGGCGTTTCTCGGCAACATAGATCCACCGTGAGTTAATATCTGCCACACATTATTAGAATACATTAGTTCTAGTATTCATCGTGTTGATTATATTTATGGTATTTTTATTGTATGTGTTAACAAGCAGGTTTAACACGCTTCAATAGTAATAATTAGATTGATCAAAACATCGGAATATGTTGAAATTTTTAAAAAAATTAGCTTGCTTTTAGGGACTTCTTAGGAAATATGATTCCGATTTTATCCTTTTCAGTGCTACTGGACGTGAGAATCATAAGTATATCGTTGCACAATTTTTCCTCAGCCTACCATTCTTGATCCCCCTATAAGAGTACAAAGAGGGGGGTAATATAACCCCCCTTAGTTAGATTATAAGAAATCACAATTAATGTAGTTAACTTTTTTCAGAGTATTGAACTTTCAGCTATTTAGTCACTTTTTAATATTGTTCATTAAATCATAAACACATATATATCGCCATAGCACTTAAGGAAAATCAAACGCGTTAAAAAAAACATCAAGGGATGAATTCATTTCCAAATGAGTAACGATAGTAAAATGAAATCTTCAAGGAACCGCTTCTCCTCCTAAGTTGCTTAAATATATCTGCATGGGTCACAAATATTTCAGTAGAATCAGTGTATTATCAGAGGTTAGATCTATATTACTCCTCAAATAAAAACAACCACTGGTTAGTAAGTATGTACTGAGTCACTTTTATATATTTTATCTTTCTAAAAAGGTGATTTTAAATGACAGGACGTAGGCTGCTATTGGAGTAACGATTTTATAGCCCAGCTGGAGACACAGGATGAGTCTTTAGTAAATTGTTTTTAAAACTGTTAGCATATATATAAATGACATAGTTTAAATTAATAAGCCAAACTTTACTCGATCCACCAAATGTATTTACAAATGAGATAATAAGTACTTTTTATGTAAAGTATTTTTTAGCACCAAGTTCATCACCATGTTCATGTTAAACTTATACGTACCAATTACAATAATGTGTTAAGGATGAATAATGTTTAATTTAGAGGAATTGTACCCACATTTGCTTTAGGGGAGAATGGAAAACCATTTATGAAAAAACCCTCTCACTACACACAACCGGGAATAAACTCCGAATATCCTGTCGTCGGCAGTCTAGTCTAATGCAAGATTGACGCCTTAAAAAATGCATTCACCAAATCGGGTATCTGTAAAGTTAATTTATTACAAATTTAACTGTGTTTTATAAATAGTCGAGTGTGAAAACTGATTTTGTATTTGGTCCTTAAAATAACATATTGCTACCTGCATCAGCGAGCACGCGAAATATATTTTGAGGTCACTTGGTTCCAGGTTACTTTGATGGGCGGGTAAGGGGTAGGGGATAGGGGTAAGGTGTCAGACTTCTATGCTGGCGGCCGGGGTTCAATCCTTGGTCCCGGCACAGATTTACCTGATTACCAAACCCTTCCTTCACCTCTGACAAGACATCTTGTGAATGTGGGGAATGCCAGGCCTCCACCGTGGTTCGGATCCCACGTTAAACTGTAGGTCCTCAATTTCATCTCACAATCACCCTACCATTACACATTAGCGTAAGTGCGTATAACCCGAACGGGTAGTAAGACGCGGTGCTAATAATAACAATAATAATAATACTTTGATGGGAAGTTTGGAGTTACAATGCCGGCTGGATGTTCTGTGGATGATTTACCTAAGTAGTTTCCTAACCTCCCTCTATGCATATTTTGTATATTTACATTCAATATCTTCGTCTTCCCTAACCAACTAATGTAATAAAATTTGGATGGCCCGGAATACTAGAAAGGCAAGGTTCCAAATTAAAACTATTCCAGACTCTCTAAATAAACTCAAGGCGTTCAGTTCACCGAGTATATATTTAAAATGAATGTAAGCGATAATTGCTGGTGATAATACAGTTTGTTAGCAGGTTAGCATTTTGTATATTTTAAGCTATAATTTACACTTTCTATAAACATATATTTGGCAGAGTAATCTATTTTATAGTGTATTTTATATTAATCATTTTGTGCAATATTGTTAATTTCATTGGTCAATATTTTATACATTACTCATCTATAGCATTTATTTAATTAGTTGCTTTTGATAAGTTAGATCAGGCAAAGAAAATGTTTGTTTGTTAGAACTAGTTTTTAAAACTATAAAATTTAATACAAATTTTATTGAAAACTAAGTCTAGTGAGAGGAATCATTAATTAAATTAAAGAGGAATGCAACAGCATTTATCTATAAAAAGGATAGAAAACCGTAGTGGCACCACCTTCGGTGCACACTGCTACGAAAGAGAACTGACCAGATGGTTGAGTGTAAGACAATATAGCGCATAGCCAGATTACCAATAATTAACATTAATATAAATATTATTATTTAGGTAATAGAGAACGTTATTATAAATAGGTGAACTCACCATTTGGTTAATGATGGAGTTATTATGAAAACCAATTTTTATATAAATTAGTTAAAATTAAATAATTTCACAACTTTTTGTGTAGCTCTTTAAATGGTATTAGGTGCTAGTTCTAAACTTTTTTTTATTATTGTAAAGCACCGTTCAGAACTCATTAAATATATGAAGCGTAGCTGTTTGCTTTTTGCTATGTATGAGTTTCAAAAGGTATTTTACAAATTGGCTTAAATTTTGACACAATACAAGTAAATTAATTTAATATGGTTCGTACAGAATAAACTAATAATATACCAATTAGTGCCCAAATAAATTTAATGTATCTACCAAATTACCTAAAATTGTTATGAATTCATATCAGATAAGATGTTTAAACTATTCTTTGTACGGTTCTGACTATCCAAGTACCAAACTACCAAACATTAATAGTCTAGGTAGCCATTCATGTAATACACATACATTAATTACGACAATGGAATAAAGATAAGGAAGGAGGGTTGTAACGTAAATGTTCCTAGAATCGTGTGAAGGCAGTGTGTGAAACAATTTAGGACAAAAAAAAAATCCCCAATATACCCGACTAATATTTGAACCCTAAACACCCCGTTACCAGTACGGCAATCTTGTCTAAACACAATTCGGTGGCCGCATAGTCTAATACACTACTCCCAGGTTAGACTAGACTGCCGATGATGAGAAGATTGAGGTTCGAATCTTGGTCGGGTGAACTGAGAGTTGTTTCTTCCGAAATAGTTTTCCACTCTCCCTCCACAAATTTGTATATATTACCTCCTTAATCCTCACTAGCGTAGTCAAGTGTGGATGGCCCAGAAGGATTGTAAGAATAGTTCAGATCCATAATAATGTAAAGATAACCAATGAATCACAAATAACATTTTTACACTTATCCACTATTTATCAAAAATATACAAATCAAATAACAAAACAAACGACTCTTATGCTTCTTTCTATTCGATTCTACTGCTTTATATTTGGTATTATATACGTACGGAAAAACCTCGAAGTCAGATACAAAGCTAATTAGAGTAATTATATCAGAGTTTCTGCAAATGTAGATACGCTCTCTACTTTCTACCATAATCATTCAATTTCCATTTGTGTAAATATATAAATAGCCTGAAAGAATGCTAGAAATTGAAACATGCAATGATATTAATTTTCTATAGCTATACATTTTTGCACCGCATCGTACTACCCAGCCTAGCTTTTCGCTATTCAATATGTTGGGTAGAAGTAAGTTTGAATTGTAAATAAAATGTACACTCGTTTGCGTGGAGAGGTAGTCGAGAGGAATTTATGTGAAATTCTCTCAGATCGTTTGGCTGGGTTTTTAACTGATCTCATCACATGTAAACCAAGCTGGGCGAATTAAAAAAAAATTGACCAAGCTTAATTATCCTTCTCTCTAGTACTTGTAATGATTTTAGTGAAACTTATAATCTTATTTTGTGGCAGTGCCTGAGTTTTGAAGGCAATAATGAGGGGTATTTGTTTGAGTTTAAGAACCAGCTAAATATTAGTTATAGTGTCTGCAACGATCGTACAGGTTCAGTCATCCCAATAATGGTAGATCCACGCAAAAATATATTAAGCGTGGTGGAGGATAAAAACAATGAACACAACTAGATGATGGTAGAAAAACACGACTTCCTAAAGGAAGATTTCAAACCTCTAATGGTTCAGAACTAATAAACCATAAATCCTACTTATATAACACGAGTAAAAATGAAATGTATGTCTGTTAGTTTCTCGCTACTGCCTAGACTACTGTATTGAATGTGCTAAAATTTCGCATGGAATTAACTTGGACGTCAGGTTGTATTTTTCCTATTAAAATCCAGTAAGATATGTATATTTTCAAATATTATGTCTTCAGCTCCGTGGTTATCCGTTGTTTTCTCCTATTTTATGTAGAATTCATTTTTTACTCTCTTAATTGATAGCAAAATCAACCTGCAATTCAAAGAAAAATATATAATATATTTCAATTTTTAGTCCCAAGAGAAATTATATTTTATATTTGTTGTTTTGTATTATCATTTGTAGACAGGCCATGTTTCTCTAACAAATACAATTTACACATTGCAAACTATTTAAAATTTCTGAGTAGTGTTTAGTGAAATAAGGGATTTAAAAATTTTCAAAGCTTATGAAAAAAACTACTTTTCAGTGTGGTAAAAATTTAAAATATTTCAGACGTGTAAAAAAGTCACAACAAAAACTCTGAAAATAAATCTAAATTTCAAAATGAATTGCCAGAAAATTTTGGGAAGAGGTCTCCACCCACCCACCCCCTCCCCGGTTCCCTTAAAAATAGCATCAACTTGTTGAATAAAACACTTTCCTTATGGTAGAAATTTGAAATCCATACATAAATACATGTGGATGGACAACCTTAAATAACCATAAAGATCTGAATATTTATAATTTCAAAACAAGTGTCAGTGGATTAGAGGGTCCTGGGGTAGTTGGGGATGGAAATAAACAAAGTTTTAAAAAATATTTGTTTCTTAGAAAATTTAAGTCCATCACAAAGGTGGATGGACTCCCTAGATAGCAAGAAAAGTATGACAATTTTATAAATTTTAAATCTAATATTTTGAAAAAAGGGTGAAATGCCTAGAATTTGAAAATCTAATACAAACAACATTTATAGATGTAGTAGAAAATTGGATGATTTTCAATCATTTACAGAATAAAGACCATGATATAATTAAGTAACAATAATAATAGATAATGAAAATTTGAAATTTGAAACTTGGATCAAAAAAATTGGGGGCTCAAAATTTTACAAGTTATTAGACAAAACAATTTTTGTTGTTGTAATAAATTGAAATTTGGCTGATAATTGCACGGACAAATATTCATTTTAAACAGCTTATAATTTAATTTATATTCTTTGTCAATCTGTGATGCTATTTATTTTAATAAGTTTTTAAAACAATATATATAAATATAACTTATTCTCTCATAAATTATTATCTTACTATCGCTAGTAGGCATAAATTGCTTTTTATATGGAATGTGATCTTTGGTGAACTAATTTTATGGACTGTTTAATGTTTAGTTTCAAATAGTAGTTTTTTCTTAATTTATTTAATAACATATCTGGTTTGAGACTGTCATGTTTTTCTTGATAATGTTCAGTACAAGAAGAGATTATATAAAGATTGTAGCCGGAATTTTAACAAACTAATTCTATATAGTTTTGATATTTCTCTGTTCAAATAAATTATTTGAATACTTTCAAACATCCTAAGAATTTAAAATTTGGTATTTCGATAAGTTCTAAAATAATATTCTTTAGAAGAGTAAAAATAAATGAAAATTTAATATAGTGACTTAAAAATAGCGTATTGAATCAGGCCAGAAACGTTTAAAACTATTAATTATTTTTCTAAGCTGTAAAATCTTACAGTACTTTGTAACTTGTATTTGTTTAACTGTTTAACCACCAATTATTTATGCTGTTCACCTCTTATTTCTTTTTATATTAGTACCAACAGGCAATAGTTTAAAGTATTCTATATTTAGAAGTTATAACTTAATCCTTTAGAGAAATGTAAATCTATTTTGAAATTTTGTTTGGGTCAGCCTACTTTTGACGTTTTGTATCACAATTTAAACCCAATATAGTATCAATATTAAAATATAATTTAAGATTTGGTTATTTTTCCATTAGATTTCACGAGCGAAGAATGGGTATGTCATGTACTTTGAAATAAATATAAAGTATTAAAATAGAAAGATAAAACTAAATAAAATAAAACCAACTGCTATATAAAAATGTAATTTTTAAGTGATATAGTAAATATTTAATAGTTTAGAAGGTATTCAGGATATCGCATCGAAATATTTACACGTTAGTCTATACTATGTATATAGCAAGATGTTAAATCAAATATAAGAAATCCAGTGTATACGTTTTAATAAATTTGGAAAATATTTATTTATAAGTCTAATTTGATCACTTTAAACATCTTAGGAAATAAAAGTATAATTACTCTTTAAGATTAAAACATAATTAGAATTTATTTTGTTTTGTTTGAAAAAAAATATATTTTTCTAAAATGTTCCGATGCACCATTATCCTTTACATAATTATTTTACAAATAAATGAGCCTCTGTCTGTCAATTTGGATTCAATATTTCAACTCAGCACTTGCTTGGATAAATAATTAATATTTCATCTCATACAATATTATGATCCCCCATATATGACGGGGAAAAAATTCAACACAAATGGGAGATAGCAATTTTTTTTTTTGAAGCGCCAATTCCGTGAAAAGAGAATAAATAAAATTCCAATAACTAAGAGTAAACACAAACACAAATTGATGCTGGTATTTTGGTCTGAAGAGGGAAGAAAAGTCAGTTGATTGATAGTGTGTAAACTTTATCCATCAACAACTTGCGCCAAACAAACCAACAAAAACCAATAAGGACCAACAGACACAACGACTATCATCCTAATGTTTACGATTCCCTTTACGGATTTTATTTTCACATGAATAAAAAGTTTATAATCTAACTTAAAATTTTTTTTTGTACTTATTATAAGACTAAGATTGGATTTGATAGTTGGCTGTAAATTATACAGTTCTCACATGGCACATAGTTCCGAAAACACAGCATAAATAATTCATCATGCGCTATACAACTATATATTTGTGGTCTAACTATTATTCGCTTGCCGGGTAAACAAAACCTATTTTATCTAGTCCAATTTGATTTTACAATTTTCTGGTTTTAATATATAAAATGGATTTGTAACTATTTATATTTTATAGTTTGTCAAACAAATTAATAATCAGTTGCATAGTTAATAATCAGTGGATTAATCAAGCGATCAGATGTAAGCTGAGCTCCAAAAAGGGTCTTAAACCTCATTTTATGTTGTATCGTTAACAAAAGGGGATGATTGCGCCTAGGAATGTGGTATCGAAAGAAAAGTATCGATACTGTACCCATTAAAAGTATTGGAAGAAAAATATCGATACCGTTCTAGTACCGAAAGTAAAAATAGATAACAGTGAATATCGGTATCGAAATTTTATTCTGGAAAAATGATTTTTATCTTATTAATAATACCTTATCCGCTTCGGTGTCCACGTGGTCAAACGCGCTAATCTCGTGTTGGAATAAACTGCCAAAGACAGGGAGATCGGGGTTCGATCCCAGTCGGGTGCACTGAGGGTAGTTTTCCCTAAATGTCTTTTCACTGTCCCACTAGGCAAATGAGAGTACATTTCACCTAAATTAAGTTTACCTAATACCTAACTCGTTAGTGTAATTATTACTTAGGCGTATAGCCTGAACAGGCAGTAAGACATTGTGTTACAACATTCTCACCTTTTACATCATCATTTTATTACCATTTTTATTAAAACAATGAAAACTATAATGGTTTTTAATAGTTTAAACAAATTTTTCAAAATGCTTTCTCGTTATACAACATATATTTTTAAGTACTGGGTCTTACTACCCGTTCGGGCTTTACGCTCAATTACTAATTACGCTAATGGGTTAGAAATTGGGAAGGTTGAATTTAGAGGAAGTTAATCCGTATTTGCGTGACGGGAGAGTGGAAAATCATTTAGGGAAAACCACCCTCAGTTCATCCAACCAAAATTTGAACCTTGATCTCCCCGTCCTCGTCAGTCTAGCTCAACACTTAACTAGCGCGATAGCTAACTACGCCACCTAGGGGCGAGCTCCAACTTATTAAAAAAACTTTCATAATTTACTTTTCGGAGGTGCTATTTTTCTAACTACTTTCATCATTTATTTATGTACTCTATCAAGATAGATTATTAACAATTGACAAACCATAGAAGAATGGATGGTATGCCTCATCTGCACATAAACGTTTCTTCTTCATTTGCTTGGAGCACCTTGAATAGACTGAGTTTATTGTGATCCTACAAAATATTTAGTTTGTGATGACCTTTCTCATTGATAAAGGAAAGGGGTGTTAATTAGACTAGTCTCCACTTGTCTGTCAACCAGTCAGGCAGCTGTATTGATAATTAAAGATGAAAGAGCAGCTATGAATTATGATAAGCTAAAAGAGATTGAGGTTCAATTATTGGAAAATGTGGGGGGAAGGGAGGGGATGGAGGAATAACAAATTAAGTCAATTGAAATATATTTAATTGATGACTACTAATAGTTAAAAGGGAATTTTTAAGAAACAATAATAATAATAAACGAAAAATATGTATATGTGGAAGTCAGCACATTGTTTAAGTGTTGAAGTCAACAGAATGGGTTTTAATCTAACTAAATAAATTACAGTACTGTATAAATATGTATTGTAGTTGTAAAGTATACAGGGGACCTATAGATTTGGTGTTACACATTAGTTAAATGAATGTGACTTTTATAAATGTCATTTCAACTGTATTTCAAATTTTGTGAAAACACTCTTCCTCCCCGTAGAAATTCCGTATTCTACCACTTAGTCCGCAATTGTACTAGTCCGAACAAGCTTCGGACCCATTTAGTTTTAATTAAGGTATGAATGTAGGAAACGTGAGTTAAGGGCATATTTTTTTTTTTTTAGTTTTCATAGACAAACAATTGTTTGGGCAAGATAAATAAAAGAATTGTTCCAGTAAAACATTGTTTAAATGTCTTCACATGACGATAACCAACAGTTGATGAATATCTATTATGAGCATAGCGGCATTAGATGATACACTTTTAAAATGACGAGAAAAAGTAGTAGTTAAATTCTAGGACATCCTTGATAAATTTTCAAGAACTGTTTAGATCACCATGTAAAGAAAGTTTAATGTGTTTATACTGGAGAATTATTTTATTAATTTTAACAAAAACGATATTTTGATTTAAAAACTGCAAAAATACTGTCCTTAACTCGCCTTCCCAAACTTTAACCTTAACGAGGCTCTAATCTATTCTGAAAATTAAGATATCCATACTTGATGATGGCTTCAATGTCAATATTACAGTATCAAAATTTTCTTAAGGCTCCATACAAAACGATATTCTAACCACAACTACTTCAATGTCTGAAGATTCTTGGGAATAAAGGTGATCAGCGGGCATTGGTTATGTTTTTAAATAGGTTTAACACTACTAGATTTATTTAATGACTTAATCGAAAAGGGGGGGGGGGATATTGGAAGTTATTTCAGAAGAATTAAACACGTGTCCACTGTTAGAGAGGAATTAAACCCCCATATTGGGACAAATTTACTTCATTGCACCAAACAGGTTTCGAACCATTCGAGTTTTGACCTACAGGCTGGGTATGAACACGCTGGGAACAAGATAAATATTTCGGTCTATGTATGTTTAAGGTTCCGCGTAAGCTACTCATCTTAAGTTTCACATATAATTTAACAAAAATTAATGTAAGTGAAATTTATAATACTTTATCAAAGAATATAATCATCGATTTAAGATTTTCATGAAAGCAAGATGAAAAATATAATCTCCTTTTTTAAAATATAAGATATTACTTAAATTTAACAGTTTTTATTTGAATTAAATTATATTTAATCTCTTTATTCATAGCTTCATTGCTAGTTATTTATAGTCTCTAGGTGAGGCTAGATTATTTTATTCTCATATTTAATTACGTTTTCAGTTTTTTTAAACCATTATAGTATAACAAAAAATACACATTAGCACCTAAATATTTACGCTCAATCTGCCCTAAAAGGTAGGAGTCTTTCTTTAATATATTACACAATTTATCCTAGACTGTAAGTTTTGTAATTGTAAGATCACAGCTTGGATCCTTATACACAATATATGTTTTAAATATGTATTAACTTATAATCTCAATTATTGGTAGGTGACCTGGGGGTCTAGGGGTAAGGTGTCAGACTTCTATGCTGGCGGCCGGGGTTCAATCCCCGGTCCCGGCATAAATTTATCTGATTACCAAACCCTCCCTTCACCTCTGACAAGACATCTTGTGAATGTGGGGAATGCCAGGCCTCCACCGTGGTTCGGATTCCACGTTAAACTGTAGGTCCTCCATTTCATCTCACAATCACCCTACCATTACACATTAGCGTAAGTGCGTATAACCCGAACGGGTAGTAAGACGCCGTGCTAATAGTAAGTAATTATTGGTAGAGCTTCTATTTATTTAGTGTGGAATAAGTGTTGTAAGAATTTTAATAAATTCGTCAAACTTTGGGGCTACAAATATTCTATAACATTTTAAATAACTATTTAAGAGATAACTGGTACTTAAAATGAATTAGCAACATTGAATCCACACGTTAATATATATAAATTGTTCAATTACATGGTTTTGATTTTTAAACATGTTTATTATAAAAATGTTATAACTGATTAAATAGGAAGACGAAGCATTATTATAAATTCCTCATGTGATTTAGTCTGAAAGGGAATCAAAAAAACTAGTTTCTTAGATTTAATAAACATACTTTATTTTAGTTTTCAAATCAACCGTTGGAATTCAAAAAATCAAATAAATATTTGTGAAAATAATTCATTATTAGATCCTAATTGACAATTTTTTTTAATTCAGCACTATCACACAATTACAAATATGAATTTATAGTTTATGGTTGGAAACGATACCAAATTTCATTCAAAACAAACATAATCTCAATACTTCATTTTCTATATTCTTCATTATTGAAATAAAAATGGAATTCCTCTTAAATGTTTCTAAATTATCTCAAGATACTTAAAAAGTATTTTAAAATAAAATTTTCTGAGTTAGATCACTGTTTATATATCACCTCATCTTACTACCCATTCGGGTTTTACGCGTATGTATTAATTACGCTAAGGGTTTTAGGTATTATACATTTTATATTTAGAGGAAATGTACCCGCAATTGAGTGAAAGGAGAGTGAAAAAAAAACACTTTGGAAAACCCAACTAAGTATACCCAATCGATATTCGAACATACCCGTCTCGGTGGCGTAGTTGGCTAACGCGCGAGTCATGTTTAGCTCTACTGCCGAGGACGGGGAGATCGAGGATTGAATCTCGGTCGGGTGAACTGGGTTGGTCTTTCCTAAATGGATTTCCACTCTCCCTCCACGCAAATGCGGGTTCACTTCCTCTAATTCAACCTTACCAATTCCTAATCCATTAGCGTAATTAGTACTTAAAAGCGTATAACCCGAACGGGTAGTAAGACGCGGTGCTAAATAATAAAATAAAAGATATTCGAACCTCAATCTACCCGTCATCAGCATTCTAGTCTACCTCGAAAATAGCGCCTTAGGTCATTCGCCCACCAAAATGGGTCAAATCACTGTGCTTTAATCTAAAGAATAAAGTAGAAAATATTAATTAGATAAGATTTAATAAATAAGCTTATATATATATATATATATATATATATATAGATAATATATATTAGATAAGATTTAATAAATAAGCTTATATATATATATAAGCTTATTATATATATATATAAGCTTAATATATATATTTATTAAATCTTATCTAATTAATATTTTCTACTTTAGAGAGAGAGAGAGAATAATAGCATAGTTATGCTAAAAAATTAGATAAAAAATGTGATATCACTGCAAAAAAAATAATGAGGCATAATATTGTAAATAATTTATAAAATAACCAACTATAGTTTGAAGAAAAACTACTTTCAAAACGCGAATGTAAGTAAATCAACCTTAAATAATTTCTACCCATAAAACTAAACTTTTTTGTTTCTCGTACTAAAAATTCTTTAGATATTAATTTTGAACTAAGGGTATAACCCGAAGGGGTAATAAGAGACAATAATACAAAAATTAACTAAATTGTTAAAAACCTTTAAAAATAATCAAATTTGCTATAATCAGTAAACTGTCATTAATGATTTAATTTATTTAAAATTTTAAAACAAAGAATTTTATTTATAATGTAGTCCCCAGACACTCGTTTTGAATTTAATCGCTAAAGAAGCATTTACAAATTTTGAAATTAAAAAAAAAATAGCTACCACTGTTTGAATGTTTCACTATAAACTAAGTTAGAGTAAATAAAATGTAAAATATTGTAAAATAATGTAGAATACTTCCAAAATATCAATTTTGAAACCAATTATTCTAATTTCTGTTTTTGAAAAATTTCAAATTTTTGAAATTCAGTATGACCATAGAATCTTAGAGCATCAAGTTTGAAGTAAACTGTAAACCAATTTGGTTTAGTTCTTGGCGTAAACTATAGATCAATAGACATAGGGACGTGCATGAATGTAAGATCCACAGTTTTTAGTTCAGCGGCATCTATAGCTTAAAATTAACCATAATCTGTGGGAAAACCTTGTTCAAGCTTACAATACTTTCTCTATAAGAAATTTAAAAAAAATCAGTTCATGATACATTTCGTAAATTTTACGGCAAAAATAAGTTTTGAAAAACCATTCATACAATTCATTGATGTTCCTTCATAATAGTCTAGTTCTTTGATACTTTTTCCTCGGATTGATGCCAAGAAACGAAGACAAAATGGGAAGTCTGAGTTAAAAAAACACATAGATATATACCTATGTATAAAAATTTGTGTTGGCGTACGATGTCATTTAAATCGGTCCAAAAAAAATAGACTTCCAGTGCCCAAAATTTCTTCGTAGGAACTCGACAAAAATATAATTGAAATGGTGAACTGTGTTGGCAAAGAAATTGAGTATCTGGGTCATAGTTGGGAATTTCTGTGGAGTATTTTATTTTTGTTTGCGCCGTGGTTGATGAAACCAGCCCAGCCCCCTGTTGCTAAACATATCCCATGCAAGTGTTTGTGGAATGTCTGAGGCTTATTTTTAAAATCTCTTGTGTACGGTTTGTCTCCTGCCACCTGGGCGTCTTGCTTCATGTGTGGCTATTTATATAAAGAAGTGGAAAAAAAATTTTTTTTGGCAGATGAACTTCTTTAGTGTAGTTTGGATGCCAATACAATATGAAAAACTGATTCTACTAACTATAGTCAAAACACTAATGGAAGAACTTTTGATGACCGTTGAGATTGTTGTTAAATTTACTTTCCCATGACTATCCATGCGCGCTGCACCAGTTACTTAATGACCAATGGCGCCAATTTCAAGCCTAGCAAAATTATTTATTTTTATTTGCTATCCACCCAACTTTCAATACCTTCTAGAAGGTTATTTCTATATTCATTTGACCATAGTATTTGTTTTTAATGTGAAGATATAAATACACTTAGTAACACGTATATCACACATGTCTCCGACCAAGGTTTTATACCGATTGGGTACAATGAGATTATTTGATACCCATAATTATATTGAAGAAAGCAGTCCTTGTAGGCAATAAATTCCTTTCCACCTCCCATATTTATATCAATAAAACTATGTTTATAACATTATTATTATTATAATTATTAGCACCGCGTCTTACTACCTGTTCGGGTTATACGCACTTACGTTAATGTGTAATGGTAGGGTGATTGTGAGATGAAATGAAGGACCTACAGTTTAACGGGGAATCCGAACCACGGTGGAGGCCTGGCATTCCTCACGTTCACAAGATGTCTTGTCAGAGGTGAAGGAAGGGTTTGGTAATCAGATAAATCTTTGACAGGACCGAGGATCGAACCCCGGCCGCCAGCATAGAAGTCTGACACCTTACCCCTAGACCACCAGGTCACCCTTTATGCTTATAACAGATCTAGTGTATCCGTAAACTACAATTAGTAAGCTTTTAGTAAAGAAAGTTTTATAAATAAAAGTATTTGCACATTTACCTAATAAATATTCATATTGGTATTTATTATGTATTCTGATGTGTTTATTGGTTTAAATTTTCTTCCACCTCAATTTGTGTCACTATGTCAAAAAAAGTTATATTTAAATTCTCATAGTTTCATAACAGAACTCTCTAGAATAAATTAGCAATTCCTTGCAAATCATACTAATAATCTTATCACCTTAGATAGAATGGATTATTTACTTCATTGAATGTAATGGCGTAACAATAATCAAAATAGTAAATCACTATCAAATATTTAAAAGTATTTCCGAAATTTAATCAGTAGCAGTGATGTCATGTGCTTTGATTTGTTGGTTCTAACGAAACAAAACTTTTACTCTTTCATTAAAGGTGGGAAGAATTAGCACTTTAATTAAGCTGTACTCGACCGCCACTAACCAAGTCATAGAATACAATCCTATTAAAGGAAATACAAACCTTGCATCCCGTTGAATATAAACATTGACCTATTAATCAAAGTAGCATTAATTGTTTACTTGAGAATTCCTGTGGATTAAATTTATATTATATATCTAGGGCACACTAAATAAAACCTCAAGATTTTTTATATGAAAATGATTTTTTTTCTTAATAGCTTTTACTAATGTAATATTAATAATGATAAACAAAATATTGATTGGATCAAACTTAAATTGAGTGTACCAAAATGATTTTAAATTATATATATATATATCTTTTATTAATATTGTATTATTTTCCAGGTGTAGAAAAATATTTGAATAATATACACTTATGATTTTATTTCAATTGAGTCTATATAGGTTAAATATCTTCTGAATATAGATTTTCAGTTTCACAGAATACATTATTAATCATTAATTTAATTTAAAAAAAAGTCTAGTACACGAAAAAAACTAAATGCCACAATTTACACTTCATTTAGCGTATAACCAACATGAACGGATAGTAAGACAGGATACTAAAAAAATATAAACTTCAATTCTAGTTAGGTGACTCAAGAAAAAACTTACGAAAGTATAGTGAAGTCATCATTAAATTTGCTCATCAATAAAAGAAAATGTTTTCGTTTAACATTTTATATTATTTTATAATTGTGATACCTAATATGTAGGACTTAATTTATTTACTTTTTAATTTTAAACAAACTTTCAGCCAATTAAACACCTTTCACGGTGACCTGGCGGTCTAGGGGTATGGTGTCAGACTTCTATGCTGGCAGCCGGGGTTCAATCCTCGGTCCCGGCAAAGATTTATCTGATTACTAAACCCTTCCTTCACCTCTGACAAGACATCTTGTGAATGTGAGGAATGCCAGGCCTCCACCGTGGTTCGGATTCCACGTTAAACTGTAGGTCCTTCGTTTCATCTCACAATCACCCTACCATTATACATTAGCGTAACTGCGTATAACCCGAACGGGTAGTAAGACGTGGTGCTAATAATAATAATAATAATAATAATAATAATAATAATAATAATAACACCTTTCCCAAATAGGAGAGTATAACAACACCAAAAGAGAAATAAAAAAGTGGCAAAGAAATGTATTTGAATATAAAACGATTAATATTTCACATTAAACTAAAACTATCCTATATTGTCATTTAAAAGCAAATACCTTATGTGTATGTGGTTTTTATTTAAGTGTATTTTATTTTTAACCTCCTTAATCAAATTTTTTTTTCGCTCTGTTCAAATGCTACTTGACCCAACGCCCAATCCATCTACCGTAAAATTGAATTAAGTATTCAAAGCATAACATATGATATGTTTGAACTATAAGTCAGTTTGTAAATATTCGTCTGAAGAAAAGATGTACGGGCACTGAGTAAATAAAATAAACAAGTTGTGATATGAGTGTATGAGTGACTACTTCCCGAATCAGAGTTAATCCTGATAGCTTTGAGTTAACAATTCCTAATGTTTGTGAATATCTTTATTATCAAGTTTAATAAAGTTGGAATCGTAAAATCCAAGTATAAAATGTAAATTTAATCTTCACAGATTCAAATGACAATTCTGTTAAGTTTTCAGCAACAAATAATAAATCAAAATTTTGTTTTTTATTAGTTTTCGTAATTCAGTCTGAAGAATTTTTCATTTATATGAACTCATTTCACAATAGGCTGTATATATAATAAATTGTTTGAGCTCAAAATATATTTAAAAAAATTGGATATAAAAAATACTCTAATGTAGACGTATACAATTAAAAATAAAACCTTACCTTAGTCCGAGAGAATTCCAACACTAAAAATAAAACTTGTTTAAAGATATTAAATGCTACACTATAAAATAAAATCACGCTTCGCAAACTTTTCTCGAACTGACAACTTTTCTTCCTGGCCAGGCGTAGTTCACATTTATGATGTGGCGCAGCACCTCCCAATTGATAAAAAAAATTCTCGGTTAAATTTTCCTATTCATATAACCCTTAAATTACAAATATAAATTATAGTCCTATTCAACAAACTTGGATATACATATAAAATAAATTTTGAGATCAAATAAATTATTGTTTTAATTAAATATCTTGAATATCTTAACCCACATGTTATTTATAAATAGAAAATGTATTTAAATAAATTTTGATATCAAATAAATTATCGTTTTAATTAAATATCTTGAATATCTTAACCCAGATGTTATTTATAAATAGAAAATATGTTTACATGGTCAGTGGTATTGCATTGTTATGAAATTAATAGTTTAAAATTAAATTATCAGTTTTACTAATATTTATAATTTATGTTAAATAAATTAATTAATAAAAAAATTAAATGATTAAAATCTTTTGTAAATAAACTGAATTATTTTGTATGCGTTTCATGCCTTAGCAACAAAGACCACAATGCTGGGGACTATACGCTCGCTACGGATTCTACGGAGGCAATGTACGCTACACTAGGTGGCCACAAAGATTATTATTATTATTATTATTATTATTAGCACCGCGTCTTACTAACCGTTCGTGTTATACGCACTTACGATAATGTGTAATGGTAGGGAGATTGTGAGATGAAATGGAGGACCTACAGTTTAACGTGGAATCCAAACCACGGTGGAGGCCTGGCATTCCCCACATTCACAATATGTCTTGTCAGAGGTGAAGGAAGGGTTCGGTAAGCCACAAAGAAAGCTAAGCCGAAGTCGTTTCCTAAAAATCTTCATCAAAGTTGGCGGGTGTTCTTAGTGTAGCCTGGGAGTGTGATAGTTCTTATGAATATATTCTACTTTTACCATCAAAGAGACCATAGACAGTAGTAAACATGTTCCATAAACACTGGTATTTCCGAATTTCTTCAATTAAGGCTTCCGACATACTGTAGTAAAATAGTACGAGAGAAAAATACGAGTATAGTGCAACTAATCTATTGTGATCGAGAATATTTTCTTAGCTCGAGATTATGAAAATCAATCTCATATAATAAAATCTATTAGTGTTGTGTATCATTTGAGTGATTATAATTAGAGTTTAATAGATAAAGGTTTTAGCTTTTGACATTATATATTAAACTTTAACTGGAATTATGTACCTCTGAGCATAACATTTTGTAACTTGCAATTTTATCTGGCTGACCCTGGGCTTACAGCCTAATTTTTTTTTTGTATTTTTTCCAAAACTTTTTTTTAACACCGAGTCTTACTATCCGTTCTGGTTTTATGTTATTCTTATTCTTATTATATTTATCACCGTGTCTTACTACCCGTTCGGGCTAAACGCATTTACGCTAATATGTAATTGTAGTATTAGTGTGAGATTAAATGGAGTACCTACAGTTTAACGTGGGATCCGAACCACGGTGGAGGCGTGGCATCCCACAAATTCACAAGTTGTGATTAATACACGTCTTGTCAGAGGTGAAGGAATGGTTTGGAAATTAGGTAAATCTGTTCCGGGACCAAGGATTGAACCCCGGAACCCAGCACAGAAGTCCTTTGGTTATATGCTTATGTACTGATTACGTAAATGGCTTGAAGGATTATGAGGGTTATATTTCAAGTAAATGTAAGTATTTGTGTGAAGGGAGAGTGGAAAACATTTTTGGAAAGACACTCCTCATTACCCCGGACCGAGATTCTAACCTCAATTTTCCCGTCATCGGCAGCCTAGTCTACTACGAGAGTAGAGCATTAAACCATTCGGCCACTGAAACCGGTCTTTCAAATTTGGTATGGATATCATATGATAATACATCAAGGTATATTTTTTATTTTAATTCACGCCCTCAAATTGAGGGTGGCTTAATGTTTATAAGTTTTGAAAGATTTTTTTTAATGGCTTCAAAAATCTTTCTTTCTAAGGAAGTTTAACGTCACATTCTTAGCTGACTGATTATATCAGCACACGACTTAAAAGCCAACTCAAATCTAGAACAGACATAACACCCAGCTCTGGGCCGTTACTTCATGACTGTGCAAGAGGTAACCCAAATTTCAAAAATAAACTACTTGGCCATGCCCGGAATCAAAACTGGTACACATAGCTTTTAATAATTTTGTTTTAAATTTTAAGGCCTGTATGAAAAGTGTTTCTTATGATTAAACAAATAAAATCTGTATGTTTTCGAAGGAAAACTCATTTAAGATTGTGTATTTTTTTTAAAATTTTAGTCCTAATATTTATTATAGAACCTAATATGAGAAACTTTGTGTGAATGTTTCATAAAGTTTATTTTAACTACCATAAGCATATGCATGAATATTTATATTGTTAAGGCTCTATTAGTCTTGGGAGACTGAAGTAAAAAACTATTTTAATACACCCGATTACTTATGAACATGTTTTTTAAATTATGTCAGAAATGAACATTAACTAAATATTGGGAGAAGATAATAAAATAAATAATTTTATAATCCAGGAATTTGCAATTTATTTATTAAATAATTTTATATAATCAGAAAAAAGTTGAGGAACAATGATATAGACAAATATTTTTGGTTCTTTAAGAATTTAAATATTATTTAAAACCTTAATTTCTAATGAATTTAAAAAGCAACTCCATCTAAAGTACAAATAATTAATTTAATATTAGCATAACAATGATCAAATTATGTTACTCTTTATTAAAACAATCTGTGACGTTTATATGTATTTTCAATTTTATTTCAATAGTTATTTCAAACAATAAACTAATTCTGGTTCAAAGAAAATACTCCCAATTTTTGCCTGAAAAGTGGAGGGAAATCCTCTTTAACTATTTGTAATTATTTAAAAACACTAATATGCCTTTAAGGATTTTAATAAGAAAATTATTATTTTAAAATTGTTTACATCTTTTCAAATAGTAAAAACTTTTAATCATACATAGCATTTTTAATGTTTAATAGATAAAGATAGTTTACTTGTAACACGATATATTAAAATCAAAACGAAAATAATATGAAATTTTATATACAAAACCATATGATTATAACATAGTTATGTAGACATTACGCCTAATTTATAATGAATACACATATTGATAAACAATTAGGAAAATTAGGGAAAATATAGAAGCCTTAAATGCATGCCGGCAAGGTAACATAGTAAAATGCTATATAATTTAAAATTCAATTTTTTTTATATATAATATAAAGATAAATTATTAATAATGTATTCATTTAAATAAAATATTATATAATCTTAGTTTTATCTTGTAAAATATTTCTAATTTAAGAAAATTTGAACAAGAAAAGAAAGTTTTGTTTGTCATTTTTGTTGTGTGAGAATGGCTTGTGGCTGAATCCGCTGATGTAAATGGAGGGGCTCCAGCTCACTGTGTTAATGAGTGGCTCTGTCATAAAACTAATTGTTCTTCTCCTCTATATTGCACCGCGTCTCCAGTCCCACCCCCTACAATAATAAAACCTAAATGATTTTATTCAGCCATGAAAATTTCACTGCAGGCACGAGATTACTTTACGAAAGATATTAAAATAAGCTATCTTTGCGTTGTTGTGGATGGTGCAAAGTTTGTCTTGCCACGAAGGAATGAGACGAGTGAATTGCATTCCTTAGGCAAAGTCTCTATGGGTTAGCACCCCCATCTTCCCCCCTTTCTTCTAATAACAAACGATACGAGAAGCACACAATTTATTTTGGTCGAATAATTGGTATTTCTCGCATTAAAAAATGTTTTGTTGTTCTTATAGTTCTTTAATTACCATTTTATACTATTACATACTTTTTATTTATAAGGTGCTTATATTTATTTCTATTGTTTTGAAATCTTAAATAAAATAATAAAAATAATAGAAACTGTGAAAGTAACCATAATAATTTCATGTTTCTTGAGAAAATATTTCTTTAATCTATCTGGTACTGACGAAAGTTTTATTATAATCAAAACAGAAAGCTATTTTTCATTGCTTAAATTCGAGAACTAACGAAAATGGCCTAAGATATATTATAGTTAGTGTTTTTTTTCATTAAATACACTGTATACAACTATTCTCAAAGTGGTATAATTTTTTGAAGTCAATACTATCTCGACAGACATGTCTTGTGACACAGTACTTTGAAGTTAACGTTTATAAATCGTATAGTCTCGCACATCAGTGAATCTTTTGTGCTGTTGAAGACAACACGGTTTGAACCGAACATAATAATAATATATGACTATCAAAATGCCACATGTAAAACTAATATTAGACTGGAATGCTTATGACGAGGATATTGGGGTTCAAATCCCGGATAGTTCTACTGATGGTAGTTTGTTCTAGAGGGCTTCCCCACTCTCCTTCCAAGCAAATGCGAGTAGATTATCTAAAAAAAAAATTCCTTATCCATCCCTACCCCATTATAGCAATTATCAAATATACGATTGCCTGAACAATGTAATACGTGGCTATTAAAACAAAAATTTGTTTTAAAGACTTATTATAAATCGAAAATAATAGTTGGCACAATAAACTCGACCAAAATTCAGCAAGTCCTCTGAGTGGCACACTGGTTGGAAAAGTTTCGCCATTCCTGCTATAGAAAATGGAATAAAGTAAAAAAAATGACACGTGGACATTGGAGTCAAACCCTTGACCTTTGGCATCGCAATAATGCTCTACCATTAAGCTATCCAGGGAATATCTAATGGTCAGGGTCATTAGTCACTCATATTTTAAGGCAGAGTATAGCGTTACCTTCTTCCACTATAGGAAATGTTAAAAATCACCACCTTTTGCCTGAGTGAAAGTATAACAACACAACATACTTTTTAATGATTGTGGCAGTCTGTGACAACGAATGCAGGCATATTATGAGAAAGTATTACTAATACACAAAATCGTAATTTTCTAATAATTATTTTAACAAAAACAAAGTAATGAAAGCAAAAATATATTTAGTCTTACAGAAATGCCTTTCTAATGGGTAACTTCAAAACAGGTTTTATTTTTGCACACTATTTCTATATGTGTGTGTATGTATTATACGCTTCTGTGGAGCATAAGACCTATTTGGGGTTCTCCTAATTTGGAAAGGAATAACATTACTATACTATCTCAAAGTATAAAAATATGAACTAAGAAATATAGAACATCAGGTAGTCTTTCCTGAATCCACAAACATAGAATATATATTTGTACATTTTGGATCTAAATATTGTTTGTTAAATTTAATATATTTGATATTTAATGTTATAAAATAGTAAAGATAGCATCGAGTTTGCAAGTGAGAGGAGGAGATTGGAAGAGAGTGCATTTTACCAAACGAATTCGGTCACAGACTGGAAACAGTTTATGATGACGATAAAAGTAATAAGTTTTAGATAAATTATCACTAAAATTTTATAATTTTGAAGAATGTATTAGAATTGTTTCCTAAAATATTAATTATGAAAGATTTGTTTTTATAAAATCGTTGAGATGATTCAGAATAATTTATACTCTTTTAAAGAAATCAAGCTACATAGCAATACATTATTGGTTGATATCCAAATATAATCAGACAATTTTAACAATTGTTTCAATTTCAATAGTTATTTAGTTTAGAAATAATTTAGAAAACTGTGCTCAGTTTGTTAGAGCATTGTTGAAGTAAGCCAAAGGGCCCGGGTTCGATTCCTCTGTCCAGGTGTTATTTTTCAATTTTAAAATATAATATATATATATATATATATAATAAATATATTATAATTATATCATATATAATGGTTGTATTGTAATCTATTTAAATTTATAAACATACATACAGACATAAATATATATTTACTATATAATATTATTAACTTGAAAAGTACGTTATTATTATTATTATAATAAAAGCAACAAACTCAAAAATTTAAATATGCAAACGTTTGTGAACTATATTTTACAGCTTTTTTTTTACATTTTATATAAACTTTTCTTTATTAAATACTTTATTTACTTTATTTCTCAAAGTAAACACTTTCAAACTCAAACTGACACACTATAAACTTATGTTTAACAACAATTTGCGTACTGAATCATTGTTCTGTGCAAACTCAAACTTTTTATTTAATGGTAGGATATCTGAACGAAGGCCATCTATAAAAGTAGTGGAAGGTTTTCATCCTGTCAGTCGAATCTCTCTGTCAGGTGTAGATGTGTAAAGCATCATTAATATATGAGATGAACGAATGGACCGGAGATAAAGTGAAGCGCAAAACCATCTTGGTTACGCTTACCCTTGGTGATCTAGCGTGCCACACATACACACACATACGCTAAATAATAATAAGTGATTGTCAGAGGACTTACCGCTGTGGCAAGCGCACCTACCTGCATAATTGAAATGGGTTGAATGGGGATTCTACTTTTTTTAAAAGCAGGGACGTGACTTTTAGGTGAGGTCGGTAATTGTCTAGCCAGTGTCAGCTGTAAGCTTGCGCCGTGATGGAACAGATTACCATTAGGATAGGGTTTCAAAGATGATTAGAAATGAATGACGTTTCCACGAGGTGGCTTAAAGGCAAAGCTAAGCTTAAAGTGTTGACGTTATAAATAACTCAATTTTTTTCTTTCTCATATCTATCGATTTTCTTAACCCCGCGTCTTACTACTCATTCAAGATATCGCTAGTGTACTAATTATGATAATGTGTTAGGGATGAGGAAGGTTGATTTTTTTATAGGACGTGTACCCATATTTGCGTGTGGGGAGGGAGACTGAAAATCATTTTGGAAAACCCCCCTCAGTACACCCGACCAGGATCTAACCACCATTTCCCGGTCATCGACAGTCTATAGTCTATTGTGAGAGCTACGCCATGGACATATGGTCACCAAAGCGGGTTTTCTCATCGAAAAAGAAAATATTATATTACCTAAAAATTTCAATCTATAGATTAAAATGAATCTTTACGTTTTATGAATGTCTGAACCAAAAAATTGAGTTTTACAATTTTGTCCTTGGCCACAGATATGAAGTGGTATTGTGTATTTTGATTAAACTTGATATCTAGATGTAATGATGTTATATAACTCAAGATATCTATTTTTATTTTGACCCTAGACTTCAAATTAAGGGTGGTTTACTGTTGAGTGATTTTTGAATTGCATTTTTTTTTTAGTGAATCAAACTTATTTGTATAGAATGTATATCAAAGGAGTATCAAAATTCTAAGTAACACTGTATATTTGGTTTTGGGTGAAAATCATTTAATGGATAGTTAATTGATCAGTGATTTTCTAAAATTCAAAATATTTCTAAAATAGCGACAAGACTTTGTTTAAAGCTTTTATTTGAGAAGTGTTTGACATCACAAATAAAACTGTATTACACTTGTTTAGCGGGGGATTTTTTTTAACGGTTGTAGACTGATGAGATCTTTTTTTAAATTTTGAATATTTATAATATTTGTTTTAGCGAATTGGTTCAAAATGTGTATATGCTCAGCTTTTTTACATTATGAATAATCATAAATTTGATTTTTGAACTCATTCTATGGTAATTTATTGATTACTGAATTTTGAAAAATCTGAATTTAATTAAAAATAGCTATAACAAGTTAGTTGGTATCAGGGAACTTTTTTTTACTATATATACAATGATGTATGTTTATTTTTCTAAAATAACTCCATTTTTGGGTACTTTATTTACAATAAATTATCGTAAATTCGAAAAATTTTGAAATCGGCCATGAAGATTGAATTCATAATTTGTATTTTAAAGTAGTTTTTCAAGATAATAAGAATACGTTTTGTTTTTTGCAAATTAAAAAAAAATCTTAGAACAGTTAAAAAATAATTTATTTTTGTAAATTTGAAATTTGTTAAAAGGGTTAAAATTGTTTACAATTTAAATATAAAGAATGTTTAATGTGATTAACACGATAGTGTGTCTGTTTACATTGCGAGGAAAACTTACTTTAGGGCTATTTACTGAAAACCTATTTTCGAAAATTTCTTCCAAACTATAATACACAAAATGAGACAGTTTGTGTGATTGTAGCTTACCATTTATTTATTTAGCTCACTAAAGGGGGACATAATAGAAGGTAGGCTAAGCCATATGATATATTCCTAAATATTTAAAACTCTATTAAATTATCTCTTTTACAGCTTGACATTCTTTACAAGGAAGAGTTGTAGCATCTTAGAAGGTTGATAAGTATTTATACATAAGATGATTACACTCCAAAATTTCAATTTTAAAATGAGCCTAGTTTTAGTTTGTATAGTACACTGTATAATATTTTTTAGTTATATCTCAAAACAAATTATATAGAACTCTTAATTTTAATCTGTATTATTACAGGTTGGATATAACTTATCAGATAATTTAGAAATATATAATGGGTTGAAACAAGAATATGAAATTATCCATTACTTTTTAATCTAGCCGTAAGAGTATTATATTAGGGTACTAACAGATAGTAGAGAAGGGTTGAAATTAAGAGATAAATCGCAGCTATTTGTATATTCAGAAGATTTAGCTCTGTTGGGTAATATTAAGGAAGGTGTTGCGAGAAATTCATAGATTTTATTAGAGACTAGTAAGGCTTACAAGTGAACACTGAAAAGACTGCTTATATGATCAGACAAATAACACAGTTAATTTAGAGATTACTGAGAAAACCATAGTTGGCGAGTTTAAATATTAAGTAACCATTTTTAAAATCAATAAACATAATTAGAATGAAAATTTACTAAAAAAATAAGGGAGGGAAATAAATGTTACTAATTGGCCAGTAATTAGTTGACAGCTCGCCTGGTATTAAAGAATGTAAAACTCCGAATATACAAAACAATTTTATCGGTTGTTCTCTATAGGTGTGAAACGCGAAAATTTAGGGTGTTCTTAAACAAGGTACTTTGGAAGATATCTAGTTCAAAACGGGATGAGGATAATGGAGAGTGGAAGATGCTATTTAATGATAAGTTACATACCCTCTACTCATCACTAAACCTTGTTAGGATTATCAAGTCTCGTTGATTACGGTGGGCAGGACATGCAGAGTGAATGGAATATTCAAGAACCCTGTTCAAGGTGTTGACTGAAAAACCCAATGGAAAGAGACCATCGGGAAAACCTATACGAAGATTGGAGGATAACATTATAATATACCTGAATTAAATAGAGTTTAATGAGGTGGACTGGATAGAACTGGCTCAAGACAGGGATAGGTGGCGTATTTTTTGTAAGTGCGGCAGTGAACTTTTGAGTCAGGTGACCTGGTGGTCTAGGGGTAAGGTGTCAGACATCTGTGCTGGCGACCGGGGTTCAATCCTCGGTCCCGGCACAAATTTATCTGATTACCAAACCCTTCCTTCACCTCTGACAAGACATCTTGTGAATGTGAGGAATGCCAGGTCTCCACCGTGGTTCGGATTCCACGTTAAACTGTAGGTCATTCATTTCATCTCACAATCACACTACCATTACACATTAACGTAAGTGCGTATAACCCAAACGGGTAGTAAGACGCGGTGCTAATAATAATAATAATAATAATAATAATAACAAGTGGTCAAGGGAACACGACTAATGCAGCTGAATTCTGTATTATGGAGTTATGGAGGCCAGGGTTCAAATCTAACTGTTTTCTCTGGTAGAATATAATCACAGATATGGGTGTCTATATTCTTTATACTAAACATTGCTATGCTATTTCCTTTTGCTGGATAGCTTCTAAACTGATTTATATAATCGGGATTATAGCTTACAGATACATACAGTCAGATTAATGTAGGAAGGAGCTCGTTTGACAGTAACTTAATAAAATAATACTAAAAAAACTTCCATATATTTGTACTTAAGGTCATATGATCGGCAATTTTCCATTTTTATAGGTAATTTCAATACTTACTACGTAACACTAATTATAAAGTTAGATGTTATGAAAGTTGACCACAAATTTTAAGTTAGTAACGGCATTTTCTACAAAATCCTTTCTACCAGATTATTTCCATGAAATCATATAGTTTGCCGCGTGTCCTAATGCTAACGCCATTATAAGATAAATGAATACTACCTACAATTCAACATTACATTTTCATCTATTAATAATATGAATTATTAAAGAAATCGTTGATAATGTGGTCTGTAGCATAGGGTTAACAAAATGATGTGTTTCCAGTGGAAGGGGTGGTACAGGTTTGAGTCTGGGTTAGGCGTACTAGAAGTGGCTATCTACATGTGATTTATTAATGTGGTCTCGCCCTCCCCTCACTCCTGTGTAGGAATTTACTTTGAGCAACCCTTCTAATATATAGAATAAATAGTTATTAGTATTTGGCATTGATTGCAATAGTAAAAATATATATATAGTAGTACAAAATAAATAGTCAATTTTTTAGGATACAGATAGATGTAAAAGGAAATGTTCGGTTAATACATAACTTGGTATTAAAATTATGGCAACGATATTAATAATAATAATATTTAGCACTGCGTATTACTACCCGTTCGGTTTATACGCTTCAAGAACTAATTACTCTAATGGAATGGGATATGGGAAGGTTGAATTAGAGGAAGTGAACCCGCATTAACGTGGAGGGAGAGTGGAAAACCATTTAGGAAGAACCACCCCAGTTCAACCGACCGAGATTCGAACCTCGATCTCCCCGTCCTCGGCGGTCGAGCTCAACATGACTCGCGCGTTAGCCAACTACGCCACCGAGGCGGGTGGCAACCACATTCTCTTATGAAGCCCTGTTCCCACACTTGTGTAGAAATACTACATAACTTATAGTCATCATCAATATTTTATATCTGGTATCTATTCAGAGCGTTCGGAAACTCACAGCGGAAACTGCACATACAGCTTGTTTGAACCAAAACTAACACAAAGTTCCTGTACACTTACATCCGGGAAAATATTCTAATAACGTTAAATAATTGTTCTCAAAGTTTCAGCGTATAGTGCCAGGAGAACAAAGCTGTTCAAGCACGCGTGTAAAACTGGTTGCATTTGAGTTAGTCGGGCAGCACTGCACATATAATAAAGGCAAACACTTTCTGTGATGCAGGACCGGTAATAATGACCCTCAGAACATATCCGCATTTCTAGATGGACTGATGTTTTGCTTACTATTAACTGTGGTATGTTATGCTGCCATGCTCCAAGATGTAGAGGCGTGTGGTGCTGCGTGCCTAGTTCTTATGCAACCTGTTGTGCATGAATACTAAACAGCTTTGCTCTCCCGGCGCTTTACACCGAAACTTTGAACCCAATTTAATGGCACTAGCATAGTTTTTCAGATGTAAGTGTAGTGGGATGTTGTATTACTTTAGGTTCAAACAAACTATATGTGCAGTTTTGGATATGAGTTTCCGAACATTCGGTATAGTTTTGATTTTAGTTTTTTACGTAATCATTGAGAGAAAATACAGAACGTATATAAAATAATGTTACGTTTCCAGCGATCAAACCACTCTAAAAACGACTTAATTCCATGTGTGTCGTAGTATATTAGGTATTTTTTCCCCACTGGTATGAGCTTTACTACCTGTCCAGGATATCTCTATAGTCTACATTATTGAGCTAAGGATAAGGGTGCTATATTTATTTAGTGTAACTTCATTTGTTTGGAGAGATATTGTGAAACCACCTACTAAAATATAACTTACTACAACCGAGTTGGGTTAAAGCCCCAACCTCCCTGTCACCAGAAAAACTACACAAGATAAAATGACGTCTTGACCCTCACGCCCACTGATACGGACACTTATCTCATGTACAGTATTCAAATTAACTCTTTTTATAAAACCTTAATTAAAAAGTTGCCCTTAAATCATATTTAAATATTATCTCAAATCATTACCTAATGTAAGTCCTTCTTATTTTAAATAGAATCAAACAAATTGTTTTAAAATTTACTGTACACTCGTATCCAAAATGTTCTAAGCTTCTTCGATCTTTCCAAATGTTCTGTAGTTTCGTGACATAAAACCGAAATGTTCCACAGGAATCATAGCTTGGTACTTTCTTACTCTATAAATGTAGAGTTACCATCCTCAATTAAATTGGTTTAAATAATCTAATTGTTGATTGTTTCCGGCATTCACAAGACTTCCATAAAATAACAGTACGGTACAGAATGTAATGTACACAGCTTTCATGGTGAAATCTTACAGCCATAACTTGAAAGTCCCTAGTATATAAGCTCCACCATAGTGTAAACTGAAATGGTAATCTTTGTAACTTTCAGAGTAAATGAAATGTACATTACGCTTACCCTGAAAGGCAGTCTTACCCTGACGGGTTATACTTTGGTCCTATCCTGTAAGCAATATCATAGTGGTTAACTTGCAACCTTTCACGGTCGATGAAGGGTACACTATGGTTAGCTTACCTTGAATGATTACATTTTGGCCCTATCTAATACCCAAAACCCATAGTGGAGCATTTCAAGGTAAACTAGCTACATTTTGAGATAAAAGAAGGTTACATATACATTTTAAACATTCTGAAGCAAAAGCTGTTCTCCATTTGAAATAATGGACTTTAAAAATGATTAACTATATAATTTAAAGGAAACTTCTATGAAGTAATAATAATAATATTTAGCACCACGTCTTACTACCCGTTCGGGTTATACGCTTTAAGTACTAATTACTCTAATGGATTAGGAATTGGGAAGGTTAAATTAGAGGAAATGAACCCGCATTTGAGGTGAGGGAGAGTGGAAAACCGTCTAGGAAAAACCACCCCCAGTTGATCAGACCGAGATTCGAACCTCGATCACCCCGTCCTCAGCAGTCGAGCTCAACACGACAAGCGCGTTAGCCAACTACGCCACCGAGGCGGGTTATGAAGTAATAAAATGACTATAAATATTGATATAATTTTAACGCATATTATTTAAATCTAAAAGAAGATAAAAATCTCTTTAAATTGATCACACCAACGTGTAACTGATACCAACTCCATAACGACTATTTAAATCAGTATTATTTTAGTTCTATCTGTCCCAGTTTAAATACCAGGTAATTTATATGTATTTTAATATTAACGGTGACACATACATATCAACGCGCTAGTTTCGTGTTGAGCTAAACTGCTGAGGACGGGAAGATAGAGTTTCGAAACTCGTTCGGGTGAACTGGGTGTATTATTTCCTAGATTGTTTTCCACTCTTCCTCCAAGCAAATGTGGATTCACTTCCTCTATATTCAACCTTCCCAATTCCTATTAGCATAATTAGTTCTTAAGCGTGTAATCCAAACGGGTAGAAAGAAGCGGTGCTAAGTAGTATTATTATTATTTAATCTATCGCGTCTCACTACCCATCCAGGATATACGAGATTGAGTTGTCCTAGTCGGAGAGGGGTGAGAAATGTGTAATTTTTAAGATAATTATGTACTAGTATTGTTGTGTGATGAGAGGGAGAAAGATTTTCGGAAAATACACCTACCGTACACCCAGCCGAGATTTGAACTGTGACTATATGAACTTAGCATTTAGTTCGTGTGTACATTGATGGAGGTATATCCGATTATTATTATTATTATTAGCACCGCGTCTTACTAACCGTTCGGGTTATACGCACTTACGCTAATGTGTAATGGTAGGGTGATTGTGAGATGAAATGGAGGACCTACAGTTTAACGTGGAATCCGAACCACGGTGGAGGCCTGGCATTCCCCACATTCACAAGATGTCTTGTCAGAGGTGAAGGAAGGGTTTGGTAATCAGATAAATCTGTGCCGGGACCGAGGATTGAACCCCGGCCACCAGCACAGAAGTCTGACACCTTACCCCTAGACCACCAGGTCACCTATTGGTTTGAGATATAAAAGTTGTCGTCTTATAAAGTGGGAAATGTGTCTTTCCCCATATTTCCCCTGTATCCTTTATTTGGTACATGTCATTTGGTCCTTTTTTCCCCCCTCTCACACGACGGTTCGGTATGACCCCCAAGGCTAAGCTGACGGTACTAATAAAGAGCATCGCTCCGTTTCATCCCTTCACGACTGAATCAATCAATAACGCTCTACCCTGTGTGTCTCTTCATCAGGCCGTAGCTCTTGACAAGGCCGGCATCTAATTACTTGACTGGATCCAGACCCGGCTACTGTCCTGTTGTTTACGTGTGTGTGGGGGGAAAAGTTAGAGGGAGAGGATGGGAGGGAGGGAGGAGTAGGAACACTCAGTTACAGACACCCACACAACCTTTCCTCACCCCCCACCCCCTTCCCAACCCTTCCTTTTCTCTCTTGCCCTAACGAATTAATTCCCTGGCTGAGCTGTTGGCACCACCACGGCTCTCATTCCAACCCATTCACATCGCACTACATCGCACCTTTTTTTTTTTCATCGAGAAAGGGAGAGTAAATTCTCTAATTTTTGTATTCTCTGACATCACCTAGAGCAAAGAATTAACTTTCTAGTGTGATGGGTGAGTATCATTACACAATGACATCCGCCCAAGAGAGATGAGCTTAGATGGGGACGTCACAGAGGATCTGTTACAACATCAACTCAAGCGCTCCATCAAAATAAATTGGTCAATTCAGAATAAATCATAAAGTCTGGTAGCTGTATAATATTTTAAACTCCTGATAAATCATCTTCAACTGCTAGATAGAAGGGGCATTTACTTCAAATACATTACGTCACATACCGAAATCTATTTGCGTTAGCTTATAAACTTTATTACACCCCATGGTCAAGAATACCACAATTATTTTTTTCCTCCTGCGTCTCATGACCCAATAGGTCTTTACGCATTTTCACATTTATATTGTAAACGTTATTATGGGAAGAATTATAAGGAAAAGGTTTTAGAGGATATGTCCTTGAATTTGTGTCGAGTTGGAGTGGATAAAATAGCTTGATAAAAAAAACAGCTAAGCAGATCAAAATGGGAATCAAACTCTGATAATTCTGTCACCAGCCAACCAGATTAAGTTAGCTTTACATTTAAACCAAGCTACTTACTTCGCCATATTACCACTATGCATAGTGTATCCAAACCTACTGTATTATTATTATTATTAGCACCGCGTCTTACTACCCGTTCGGATTATACGCACTTACGCTAATGTGTAATGGTAGGGTGATTGTAAGATGAAAATGGAGGACCTACAGTTTAACGTGGAATCCGAACCACGGTGGAGGCCTGGCATTCCCCACATTCCCAAGATGTCTTGTCAGAGGTGAAGGAAGGGTTTGGTAATCAGATAAATCTTTGCCGGGACCGAGGATTGAACCCCGGCCGCCAGCACAGAAGTCTGACACCTTACCCCTAGACCACCAGGTCACCCAAAAAACCTACTGTAGAAAATTAATAATGGCGTACCCTTATCGGTGGGCACATCGACTAATCGTAAAGCAGGCTGCTTCATTCTGCTTTGATGAGAAGGATGGGGTTATCATCCCGGTTTAGTGTATTGTGATTGCCCATTATTACATAGTTCACAATTTTCTCACCCTACAAGTGTGGGTACATTTCATATACATTCTATATTCCTCACTAGCATGTGATTAGCCCTAATGGGAATTAAAACGTGGTTTAAAAACTACTTTCCCAAATAAACTGCATTTTACAGTGAAGCGTCCATTTGGGGGCTGTGTAAAAGTATATTTGTTTTTACTTCCACCAAATTTTGTTCTTAAGATATTATGTAAATATTATCAAACCAAATATTTTCACTAACACCGATAAACATAATAATTTTATTTATAGTGTTAAAGGCAATAGAACTATACTAAAAAAAATATAATTTTGATTTTTTTTCTCATGGATAGTATAGATTTAGATAAATGTGTTTAATACTAGAATTTATTTGTGCAAGAGTTTCACGGGAACATATATATTTTATCTTAAATTAATAATAAACCACTAGGTTAAAATTCCATCCCATCCCATCCCATATATGCCAAGGAAACCAACAGTATTTTAATTTCATTAGTTACATTTCGATGTTTAGAAATAGTTTCATCTTCTGCTTTAACACAAACTAAGAATTTACTTTCTACTTTTAAAAACCATGCCATTTGTGAGTAGGCTGTAAGTAGGCCTATTTAAAGTATAGGCTGGAATTTGTTTTAATTGCCTCATCTTACTATCTGTTCAGGTTATATGCTTATATTTTAAATTACTATAATGGGGTAGGGAATTGAAAGGAAGCATTTTAAATGTAATACATCCGTATTAACTTGGAAGGAGAGTAGAAAACCATTTAGGAAATCTACTTTCAGCAGACCCGGCAGGGCTTTGATTAACGATCTCTCCATCATCAGCAGGCCAGTATAACACGAGAGTGACGCCTCAGACCGTTCGACCACTGAAGCGGGTTAGTTGGATACCAATGAATTAATAAATGAAAGCTTGTATTATATTGAGTATTTTGTAAATTTATAGTTCGTGTTAATAACAGTGTATAAAGGTCTGAAAATGCATATAGGCGTAATTCTTTCTATAATTACTTGAAATTTTAAAACATGTCATAAGTAATAATAATAATATTTAGCACCGCGTCTTGCTACCCGTTCGGGTTATACGCTTTAAGTACTAATTACTCTAATGGATTAGGAATTGTGAAGGTTGAACTAGAGGAAGTGAACCCGCATTTGCGTGGAGGGAGAGTGGAAAACTATTTAGGAATAACAATCCCCAGTTCACCCGACCGAGATTCGAACCTCGATCTCCCCGTCCTCAGCAGTCGAGCTCAACACGTCAAGCGGGTTAGCCAACTACGCCACCGAGGTGTGTATGTCATAAGTGATGTCAATAATTATTTAAAAACTAGTTATGGTTAATGCAAATGCATATGGGCTATATCAAATCTCTTTATTTTCATAACTCTACGTCTTACTAACCGTTCGGGTTATACGCTTATGTTACGCTAACGGTTCTATGTATGAGGAAGGCTATATTTAGAGGAAGTGTACTTGAATTTGCATGGAGTGAGAGTGGATTTTTTATTTTCGAAAAACTATCCTCACTACACCCGACTGAGAATCGAAATTTTATATCCCCGTCAACGGCAGTCTAGTCTATTGCGAGAGTGACGCCTTAGTCCATGTGACCAGTGAAGAGGGTTCCAATCCCTCTTAATCCTCCTTACGAGTAAGGGGTCATCCATAAACCGTGTAAATACGTTACGAGGGGGGCAGGGAGCGGTGAGCTCTAATGTGTACATTGCGTTACATGGGGGGGGGGTTACATCAAAATGTTTAGTATTATAGATCTAAAACTTAAATTATAATGTTTGAATAATAATATCATTGTTCATGTTTTCACCGTTGATAAACAAACTTTTATATAACTCCCGAATATATTTGGTGTTTAAAATGCAAGTTACTTTTGTTTCCCAATATTTCTAACGCATCTCGGTGGCGCTGTCTACCCACTACTACAAATAAATGTTGTCGCTGGCCTCTTTATCTTCTGCACAGCAGTACTCAACAATTTATTTGTGGTGTTAAATTAACTGATTGGCTCATTTGAATACATTCCAAAAACAAAACTCTTATGTGCTTAATTTTATTAACAAAAAATAATAAAATAAATTTACAATATTAAGTCCTAATGACTAATAACTTAATACACTTTCATCTGTAACAAACACAATAATCAGAAACTAATTTTATATTTTGATTGATTCAATATACGTTGGTGGTAATTTATATAGGAACTAATCCAAGGAACCATGAGAACAGCCTACTTTGGTGGTCTTATGTTCTAAGGTGTCACTATCTCAATTGACTGGACTGCCTATGACGTTAATCTTGATCGGGTGTAATAATTAATTATTCAAGGAACACCCAATAAACAATAACAAAAGGATTGTTTATTGGGTGTTCCTTGAATAATTGATTATTATTATAATCCTCCTTACTAAGTTACTATGAATGTAACTAATATTGATCGTTTTTTGAAATACATGATGAAATTTTAATAAGGAAGCAATATTAACAATCTCAGATTGGTAATATTGATCGGGTGTGCTGAGAATGTTTATCCTAAATGGCTTTTCACTCTACCTACATGCAAATGAGGGTACACTTAATTTAAATTAAATCTTAATTATCCATAAGACATTAGCATAAATAGTTGATATTCGTACAACCCTAAAGGGCAGTAAGAAGCGTTGCAAAAAAAAATTATAGTATGTAAATAAATACTTCCAGTGCCACTGGCTAATGATCAGACAATTGCCTTCCGGATCAGATTAAATTAAGTATGCATATAACCAGTAGACCCAATTAAAAGATACTCGTATATCAATCAGTGGTAGGGAACCAACTTATTTTTCTAATAATATATATTAAGTTATTTCTACGAATTGAATCTTAGGTGGGATGGCAAGAATTGCGAGTTATGGGCAATATTTTTTGCATTTTTTTTAGGAAACATAAGTCAAATATTTCTCAAATAAAAACATGTCATTGATTATCTGTCAAGGAACAAGGTAGTTCTAGAATTTAATCATAACTTTTGCGCTTCATTTAAAAATTCATTTTTTTTAGCGCCACGTTTTACCATCCATTCGGGTTACATCTACGCCTATGTACTAATTACACTAAAGTGTAAGACATTAATAAGGTTAAATTTAGATGAAGTACACCCGGATTTGCATGGAGGGAGTGTGGCAAATTTTTAAGAAATCTACCCTTAGTGCACCCTAATGAGATTGAACCCCAATCTCCCCGTCTCTGGTTGTCTAGTCTAACACAAGAGTAGTGCATTAGACTATGTGGCCACCGAAGCAGGTCTTCATTTAAAAAGTTTCTTCTTCTTCTTCTTACTATTATTATTATTATTATTATTAGCACCGCGTCTTACTGCCCGTTCGGGTTGTACGCACTTACGCTAATGTGTAATGGTAGGGTGATTGTGATATGAAATGAAGGACCTACAGTTTAACGTGGGATCTGAACCTCGGTGGAGGCCTGGCATTCCTCACATACACAAGATGTCTTGTCAGAGGTGAAGGAAGGGTTTGGTAATAAGATAAATCTTTGCCGGGGCCGAGGATTGAACCCCAGCCGACAGCATAGAAGTCTGACACTTTACCCCTAGACCGCCAGGTCACCGGCGGGTTTCTTATCAAATGCTATTAGGCTCATGAAAATTTTTCAAGAACTATTTAGATTACAATGTGTAGAAAAGTATAGATGGAGCAATTTTTAATTATTTTTTTAATAAAAAAGTGGTTTTCTATTAAAACTGTAAAAACACTGCCCTTTTCTCGTGTCCCCTTCAATCCTACCTCTATCGTGGAAGGTTTTAATGTGGGGGATAAGGTTCTGTAAGAATAAATTATTTCCATTGTGTGCAAGGGTCTTCTTGCGAGAACTTAACACTGTTTGCTAACCCACAGGGCCATTCAAGCCGGGCACGTGGAAGAAGGAAGACTCTTCGCCACAAATTCGCTTCTTAGCACGCGTTTATTCGTGAGTTTAGCTGGCGGCGGTGATTGTAGGGAGAACTAGCCTTAACGATCGGGCTCTGTGGCTCCCTTGACACCTTCAGAGAAAGCTACTTGTAAAAATGAGAGAGACTTACTTGCTCGGAGCAGGGGAAAGTCATATAACAGCTACACAGGAAATGACACACTTTACCTTCTGTATGGCTCCATTACTGTACTGCCAAAACTTTTTACATAGAAAGAAGTTATTTTTCTGAGTTAACATTGTAGTTTATATTGCAGTGATATCGTGAAAATTAACAAAATTTAAGAAACATAAAACTAAATCAGATCATTGCAATATTACCATACCTTCTGATGAATTTAATAATAATTAATTTAGCTTAATTATAGCTTTATTTCTTTCAATATGTTTTTATCACCCCGCCTTATCATCTGTTCAGGTACGAACATTTATGATAACTACTTTAATGGGGTAAGGCTGAGGAAGAACGTATTCAAGGGGTAATCTACTCTTATCTACGTGGAAGAAGAATGGCAAACCATTAAGGAAACCCACCCTCAGTGGACCCAACCGTACCCGAACCCTGAACTCCCTGCCATTAGCAGGTCAATCTAGCAGGATAGTGACACCTTAGGGCCTAGACCATTCAGACACTGAAAAGGATTAGCAATAATGACATTGCATACTTTCAATAGCTATTTACAATAACCTTACTTACAGTCAACTCTCGATTCTACGATCTTTCTCGGTTCCCTGGAAAAGGGCCGTTATTTCGAAGGGGTCGTTATTGGAATTTTAACAGATTTTGTTCCACCCCTGACCTTCATACGAAAAAATTGCATTTTTTAGACAACACGTGAAAAAGTAAATAAAATAAAACCTACCTATTTCTTGAAGAAGTCCATTATGTAGGCCTGCTTCTTCTTAGCGCCAGTTTTCTCGACAAAGTATTTCAAATTATAGAACTGGGACCACAGATCTTCACTAGCTCCCTGGCGCTTAAGTTCTTTTGAGTAGACGTCCCCAGCTTTCAGAACATCTTTCATCTTGGGGATGTCTTCAGGCTCTTCTTCCCTCCCTTCCTCCCCCTCTTTATCGCTGGACTCCTGCTGCTCCCTGATTATATCGGCGTCGTCGAGGGTGCCCCAAACTGTGATGTCATCGTCTGCTGCTATGTACTCCTCATACGTGCAGTCTGGGGCTAATCT
This sequence comes from Timema douglasi, assembly GCA_901482245.1. NCBI lineage: Eukaryota > Metazoa > Arthropoda > Insecta > Phasmatodea > Timematidae > Timema > Timema douglasi. The sequence continues at coordinate 84,993 of CABEEJ010001967.1, forward strand.
CTGCCACGTTTCTTCATCGCACGGCCGAGTGAAAGTCAGGGGGGCAAACGAAGGTGCTGTTTATGGGCAAGGCCGTGGTTTCATGCAGGGGCCTACCTGCGGTTCTGTGGAGGGGCCTGGCTAGGAATTGGCGTCCACTGGTGGTGGGTCGGTTGGGTCCTCGGCGCTGGCAGCGGTGGGAAGCACATGGACGGCAGCCTCTTCGTCAACTGGTAAAACAAAGTGGGCGTGTTGGAAGCAGTTGGTGATCACCGCTGGTCTCACGCCCCTCCAACTGGCGACGATTCCTTCCATGGCCCTGAACACATCCCACTTTTTGACCTCCTTGCCCATGTCAAGATTCCACACCATACTCCGCACAAGCATCTCGCACTTGCTGGATTATTCCCTGGTCCAGGGGCTGAAGCATGCTGGTGGTGTTCTTTGGCAGAAACACCAGCTCGATGTTCCTGAGTTTGTCGAGAGCAGGATGTGCGGGGCAATTGTCGACAAAGAGCACGACTTTTCTATTTGCGGCGTCCATCTTCGAATCAAAGCCTTGAAGCCACCTCGTGAACACCCCCGAGGTCATCCATGCCTTCGTATTAGAATCATAGTCACAAGGCAGGATGTTGCTCTTGAAACCGCGGGGTTTCTTGAACTTCCCGATCACGAGGGGCTTCATCTTATCGCTGCCGTCCATGTTGCAGCACAGAAGGACGGTGAGGCGCTCCTTGCTCCTCTTCGCACCTTTGCACTTATCCCCTTTCACAGCAAGAGTGCGATCTGGCATGAGGTTGTAGAACATCCCCAGCTCGTCAGCGTTGTATACATCTTGAGGCTGATAGCGCCTAAGGATGTTTCGGAGCAAGGGCATCCAATCCCTCACTGGTGTTGGGTCCACCGATGCGCTTTCACCGACGACCTTGTGGCTGGCTATTCTGTGACGCACTTTGAAACGCTCTACCCACCCACTTGAACACTTAAAGTTTTTTATACCCAACCTCAGGGCAAATTCATCAGCCTTCCTCTGCATCATTGGTCCGTTTATAGGCACGTTTTGCGCTCTATGCTGGCTGAACCACTCCAGCATAGCCTGCTCCAGATTCGCGTGCGTCGCACCCTTCAAATTTTTGGCCTTTATATTGTGGCCTTCCTTCTGCACTGCATTCACAATTTCTTCTCTCATTTTGAGAATAGTGAAAAGTGTCGACTTCGGGATGCCATGCCGCCGCGCAATCTCCGTCTTTGTAACCTTCTTCTCATCCACTTCCTGGATGATCTCGTACTTCTTCATGAGCGTCAAGAAGGTCCTCCTTTCACTCATTTCGTCAAAATTATAAGTTCGTATCAAATAAAAATAATAGCGTAGGTCATAAATAATCGTTAACAAAATCCAACCAAAAACGTAACCAAATCAAAATAACAATGTTAAACAAATGCATGGGTAATCAAAAATTGTTCACTAAATCAAACCAAAATATTAACCAAATCGAGAATCAAAATAACAATGGCAAAAGCAAGCCTGGCGCGTGATGTAGCGGCAGTCGCGCGTGGGGAAACATTGTCTTGCTTGGGGGAGGTGGTGGACAGAGTCAAGTGCTATTGGCTGGCATTGATGAGGTGGTGTCTATTTTCATACCTGACCCACCCCAGTTACTAGTAATACAGCGCTCACAAAGATAATTGCAATGTAGCGACCTAAATAAATGCAACAAACACATTTTACAGCTGATTTCCTTAAACTTTTCAACCTTTTTTCCCACATTTTTCACGGTTCCCCAAAAAATGGTCGTTACTTCGAGAGGGACTATTCCCGGGGTCGTAGAATCGAGAGTTTACTGTACTTATATTAGTTATAACTGTTTCAGTATTAATAATAATTTGAAAATTAGCACAATAAAATATTTTTATAAATATAATATGACATTTTGAATATGTAATTGTTCAAAGGACATTTATAAAACAGTATAATGTAAGTCTCTTAAAGATTATAATAACATACTTTATTGCTTTAAATAATTATCAAGTACATCTTGGAGAATAGTTGATATTAAGTGGACTTTCGTAAATAACTATGTAGTATCTAAAGAGTCAAAGATGGAAGTATATAAACTTGTGTTGACGCCAACATTGTTTTATGGATGTGAAGCGTGGATTTGTCAGTAAAAGCACAAGAGTAAAGTGAATGTGGTTGGAATGAGATATCTAAGAAATGCTCGTATGCACAGAATAAGTAATGAATAGGTGCTTAAATATATCTAATTGAAAGGGAGTCCAATAGGTCAATGTGGAAGAAGTGTCTTACATTGTTTTGCGTATGTTGAGAGGATTAGTGTGGATCGAGTGACGAAACAAATATATGAAGTTAGAGTGTGTGGATCAAAAGGAAGGTGTAGGCCAAGGAATATGTGGCTAAATAATGTAGATGGGTGTGTGAAAAAGAGAATCATTAAGAGTATTAAGAATACATTAGCAGGTATGATTCGGTTTATGTATGTTGTTGAAGCATAGAGAGTATGAGAGAATAAGGAAGTTTGGAGAAAGATAGTGAAGAATGATTTGGTACAGAGTTGTATTTGAGCTACGCATATGCACAGTTTCTTGCCTACCTCATAAAATAACGGCGTGATTAGGTATGTATGTATACAATAATTACTTTAAAAAGTATCTAGAACATAATTACAAAATTAAATTTAAAAACATTAAATAACCTGTATTTGTTCTAAAATACTGCATTAAACTCAAAATACTGATATTACACTCTACTTTGAATTAACAAACGATTCCAAATTTAGATTTAGCTAGTGCGTTTTTATTTAAGTGATCCTGATAAAGTTATTCAGTATGAATTACATTATAAAAGCGTTTATTCAACTATTCGAAAAAGAGCAAAGCTTTAACAATAAATTCCCTTAATCTGAGATACTAATGTTTAAAGAAATAAACACAAAATTAATATTTTTTTATATAATTATAAGGACAATGTGAAGTTTAATATTTCCTAAATGTTTTCTACATTTTACATTTAAGGGATAATCTATTTTTTTAATACTTTATGATTATTTAGAACAATTTATTTATATATTTAAGACATCCTTTAAGTTTAAGCTTATTGGTTTAAAGATTAGTTCATTTGTAAATTAATTTTAGAATTACTTCTATTATATTATTTAAATGTTGATTGTATACTAGAAAACAATCTATTATTCCTCTATATTTGTGTATACATTAATATAAAAAATATTAATAAATACACTTTATATATCCTATTTTATAGAATGAATATTAGGACACTATATACAACGCGTATCAAAGACATTGCATCAAACTTTGGCAGGCTATTCCTTGGGTAAAAATAGAATAATTCACTTAGGCAACCTGACTTTGACTTTGTTTAGTTTGTAAATAACATAATTTTGCAAATATTAATTTGAAGATAGGAGATCAAACCAATTTATTTGATCATTAAAGTAAAATTCAATTTATATATATTTTATTGTTTTATGATAATACTATTTATTTTAATCTAATAATCAAGTTTACAGAATTAAGACATTTTTATAGTATGCACTATTATTTTTATTACTATTTGATTTCAAGATTTATTGTTTTAGACATTTGAATTTTTTAATTTTAGATTTCTTAGAAGAAAACACTTTTTTTTTCTATCCTCTTTGTATTATTGATGTTTAACATTTTATTAGACCATTGAAAATGCCACACTAAATATAAATGAATGTTTATATCAAGACTGAAGTGGTTAGAATTTCTCATGTTGCAATATATCACGTATGTTCTACGGAGCACAGGTATTTCCATTTCTCCTTGTTGTGGAAAACGGCCATGAATAACGCCCACTTGGCGGCGGTGGTGTCGTCGATCTATTTCCCGTCTCTTGCGGTCAGGGCTCACAGAGAATCTATCGCACCCTCTTTCCCTCCCTTCTCCCATTCCCCCCTTTTCCTTCCATTCCCCTCCTTTCGCCAACCCGACTCTGCATGTGCCCAGAATTAATTCTGTGTGGCATCTTAACTATTGTACATAATAACACCTCACCCTCAGCCGACTCAATATTATCACAAGACGCCTCGTAGCAAAAGGGGAGAATCTAAAGGACTACTACACCTTGTTTCCAAGCAACACAACAGTTTAGATGAAGGCTTCCATTTAAAGTATCCTATGTTTACGTGGTTACTATAAATTATTTGTTGTGGTTTTTGGTCACCCACTCTGGCTAGATGCTTTTTAGTAACACTAATAGGGTTGGAAATAGAGTGGTTGATTTTATACAAAAAGTGCATACATTTTCTTGGAGGAAGAGGGGAAAACTATTTAGGTAAAACTAACCTCGTTACAACCTTCCGGAATTCAATCCTTGACCTCTTTGATACCTCAAAGTCAGACAAATGAGCTTGACGGTTAGACCATGTACTTACAGTAGAGGATAATTCATAGCTAGAAACACAATAAAATAATTGAATTTCATGCTTATATTTTGTTATAAATTTATTTCTGCCGAACTTCTATAAAATAATATATAATATATATGTAATATTTAATAATTATTATGTTTATATTTATTTATATGATAATATCTATAAATAATATGGATATATTAACAGTATAAGAGATACAAATATGTATAATGATATATAATTATGTATATGTAAATGTTAATATAATATATAAATATATTTTTATGTCCAAATTACTTTTATAAATGCAAATCTATAGTTATACACACACACACACACACACACACAATTATACTTATGTATATACTATATATACATATACACAATTTATATATATATACGAATAACTTACGAATAGTTGTTTAGGTTACATCAGTATCTATAAATATTTTGCATGTATAAAATTTAATGTATTTAGGTAAATAATTAAGTTTATATTTTTTATGTATATGTATATATATTTTATGTTTATATACATTTTTAATACCTACATTATTTTATATTTACGGTGGGCCATGACATGCAGCGCGAATGGGAGAACCCGAAACCTGGTTCCGTGTACTGACTGGTAGACCCAATGGGAACAGACCATTAGGAAGACCTAGACGTAGATGAGAGGGTAACATTAGAATGGACCTGAAAGAAATAGGGTGTAATGGGGTGGACTACATAGAACTAGCTCAAGATAGGGATAAGTGGCGTACTTTTGTAATTGTAGCAATGGTTTTTCGAGTTCCTAATGCCATAGAGTAAGAAATTACAGTACATGCTTTATTTTATTTCTATATAAATAGTCGATATTTCTACATAATAATACCAATAGATAGTTAATATATTCTTCATTTAAATAAATATGATAATGTAAGCCCATGAATAAATAAATCTAATATTTATAAACAATTCAAATGTCCATACTAAACTACATATACATTTATAAGTATACATGATCTTTTATATGTATTTGTTATTGACAATGTGTAAACTCCAGGAATATATTATTACTATTATTATTATTAGCACCGCGTCTTACTACCCGTTTGGGTTGTACGCACTTACGCTAATGTGTAATGGTAGGGTGATTGTGAGATGAAATGGAGGACCTACAGTTTAACGTGGAATCCGAACCACGTGGAGGCCGGGCATTCCCCACATTCACAAGATGTCTTGTCAGAGATGAAGGAAGGGTTTGGTAATCAGATAAATCTGTGCCGGGACCGAGGATTGAACCCCGGCCGCCAGCACAGAAGTCTGACACCTTACCCCTAGACCACCAGGTCAGCTTACTTACTATACGAAATTAGATAATTATTCCGTTTAAGCTTTAGTATCATCTCTGTCCAACTAAAGCTCACAAAAATTCTAATAATATATTTTCCAATATCTCAGACCTATTGGTTTTATAAAGATACATTTCATATATATTTTTTAGTTTCTAACAGATAAGATAGGTCACTTAGTATCACAAATATTTGCAGAGATAAGGAAATTTCCGTTTTTGTAAAGTACCCTTAAGTCATTTTCATAGGAAAATGGTAATGGCCATTTTTTTTTATATAATCTTAATCAATACCTAGATACGAATTTTAATCAAAACCTTTTAAGCCAATTTTAAGAAAATCGATTTTTTCTCTTTTCGCCCTTTATTAAACTACTTTTACATTTAGGGTTAAACAGACACACATACAGACGTCAATACAAGAACCATTTTTTAAGGTTTGGGAGGTCGTGAAACGTCATTATCCATCAACATCTCGGGTTAGATTATTTTTACAGTCGCAATACCTTTAGTTATCTAAAATTTTTTATATCTTTCTTATATATAAAATTCTCGTGTCACAATGTTCGTTCCCGTACTCCTCCGAAACGGCTTGACCGATTCTCATGAAATTTTGTGAGCATATTGAGTAGGTCAGAGAATCGGCCAACATCTATTTTTCATACCCCTTAGTGATAAGGGTTGTCCACCCTTAACATTTTTCTATAATTTTTAGACATTTTTTTAATATCTTTATTTTTTTTATTATGTCGCATTAAAAAATACATACAACCCTAAATTTTTACCCTTTTATCACCAACCCCTATTTTTTAATAGCCATTTTAGTAATTTAATCATTTTTCATCCCCGGTCGATAACTGATCAATCGTCATGTGCCAATTCAATTCAAACGTATTCAGTTTCCGATTAGATTGGCATTTGCAATGACTATCAACAAATCCCAAGGTCAAACGATGTCTATTTGTGGCTTAGATTTGAGAACACCATGTTTTTCACACGGACAATTATACGTGGCATGCTCTCGAGTGGGTAAACCATCCAGTTTGTTTGTGTTAGCTAAAGATGGACTAACAAAAAATATTGTTCACGCTATGGCATTAAGAGATTGATATTGTTTGTCCTAATTGATTAATTAATGATATATAATTTTAAGGAATAAATTATAATAACTTAAAAATAATGTTTGCCTTTTGTTATTTTTTACACTAGAAATTACTTAAAAATTATTTATATGGCAAAACAACGTTTGCCGGGTCAGCTAGTATATATATATTTGAGTCTAGATTGAAAAGTATTGGTTTTATAAAAATATACGTTGAATAAAATATATATATTATAAATAGATATACATATTTGCAATAATAAGTCATTTCATATTTCAAATAGTTTCATAGATGTTATAAAAAATTGAGAATTCACTCATAAAACCGGAACCCTTAAAATCATTTTGCCGAAAAAATGAGAGTAGCTCCTTTTTTATATAATATTAATCAATGCTTGGATATTGAATTTAATCAAAATCGTTTAGGCTGATTTTGAGAAAATCGATTTCTTCTATTTTCAGGATTCAGTAAACAATCCTTAATTTTAGGGTTATATATCCAATTCTAAATACACTCGGTGAAACCCAATGAAAACCTTTGATACCAAGTTTTAGTTTGATCGGTAGAGTAATTTAGGCTCTATTCCGAGGTACAGACAGACAAATGGGTAGATATACAGTCAAACTGAAATTCCAAAAACACTTTTTCGGATTAGGAAGGTCATAAAACGTTGACATTAATCAAAATCCCGAATTTTATTTTTTTGGCAATCACAATACCTAATTTATCTTCCTGTAAGATAGCGAGAAAGTAAAAAGAAGTTTCTTCTTCACACATAAACATTTTTAGTTTTGGCATTTTCCTTGGCATATACATTTCACATACCCCTGACCACTTCTAGTTAACTGCAATGCTTCCACTGTTTGGTGAGGTATTTCTTCTTTTGGCATATCTGCTATACTAAGGATGATCTTCTGATACACAGTGAATTTATATATTCCATAAAGTAGTTTTAGAAACCTTATTTCTTTTAATAATTTTTAAAATCCATCCTCTATTAGTTTTTTGACCATCGCTAAAATATTTCGTGCATCATCACACGTCTTTTATCAACATCTGGAACTGGGATCCTAACAGTAGCTCCTACATAGTTTGGCAGATTTTTTTATCTGAATCTGTTTTCATTTTTAACGCTTGCCTCTCCAAATTTTCCTTAGCTTATTTTCTCCCAAAAATAGCCTCTTTTGGTTATAGCATAAATGGCAAATAACTGCTAATGAGCTACTTTCTTCAATTTTTGCTCCACATCTTATGTTAATTAGATCACAGATTTAATGTATAGGTCGGCTACAATCCTGACACTTGTGTGCTCCAGATGTTTCTTCTGAACAAACGCTGCAAGTAGCCTTAGATCTATTTCTGGCTATTGCATCATCATTCTGCCTTGCATAAACATTTTATGCATCGTCATTGGCAATTAACATTTGATCATTAATAGCAATATCACTATTTTCTATACTCCCTATAATATTCTATAGTTCCTCCTCAGTTTCAATATCTTGGATCATATCTTGAGGTAAAGAAGAAGTACCCAGACAAAATTTTACCCAACCACCAAATAGCGCTTTAAATGGCATTCTCCTAATTCTAGAATGATATACTCGGTTCTTAATCAATTGTAAAATTTCTAGACGTGTACTCCAATTGTTTGTACTTTTATCCTGCACCCAAGTTGAGAGTATATTCTCTATATCCTGATAATCCCTTTCGAAGATCCTTTGACTTCTATGAGATTATATTGGCTTTTGGTGTACTATTTTTAAGGTCGGCCAATACTCTTTCAAACTGTCTATAACTTTGTTGGAAAATTACCTGCCTTTACCAGATAGAAAAACTGATGGCACTCCAAACAAAGTAAAGATATTTGTTTAATGGTGGGAAACTTCTTCTGCCCTTTTACTTTTGAGAGGTCACAGAACAACAAAATTTTAAGGTGGTTTTGGTACAGCATAATGAATTTATATTCCCTTTCAGAGTGGGACTGAAAATCAATTAAATCAACCTGACATCGTGAGTCAAACTCGGAACAAAATAAAGATTTCACAAATGTGAATACACTTCCTCTAAATATATCCTTTCTAATCACTAAAACTATTAGTGTAATAACTAGTACATAAGCGTTTAACCCGAACGAGTAATGAGACACGGTGCTAATTTATTGTTAAATATCTGTTCGTGGACATAATAAACAGAAACTTATTAAATAAACAGAAAAAAATCCTGATAAATTTACGCAATGCATATGAAAGATATTTTAAAAAAAAAAATAACTATTGCTAAACCATTTGAAAAAATTTAAAAGGAAAGTGTCTACTGATTACATATTTGTTTATTTTGTCCTGAAAATATTTTTACCTTAAACACTGAAAATATTTTTACCTTAAACACTGAAAATATATAGACCCTAAGTATTATTCCTATCCATCCCACTTAAGCTATGCATTAATAAATAAACCTGGCTCTTCCAAGCAGTTGTATTAGACAATCCCTCTACTTGGCATGCGAGATAAGGAGTTGGTGGTGGTAGGTATCCTCGACTATTAAGTCCTTGCGTCCCTCTTTCGAATACTTGTGTAGACACTTACCTCACTTGGTTGGTATAGTACCCCCGATTAAATCGGGTCGGAGGGTAACATGGTTATAACCAAGTAGGCGATGTCGGTGGGTGAAGAAGATGTTCTAAGGTCTTCCGCCCCGACCTTCCGAAAACAAAAAAAAACTATATATATGTATATATATATATAAAGTGTACTATGTCGTGTTGGGTCTTGCATCTTGCGGGGCAAATGCTAATAAGGGCCAACCACTTGAATACTAAACAGTTTCCCAATCTTGCTTGGAGACCGCTTGATGTAGTAACATATCTTTCTCTCTCTCTCTCTCTCTCTCCCTCCATCTCTCCCTTTTTCCAACTGAACTACCCTCCACCAACAAAACGATATGCTTTACTTGGTGTCGGGCCCCCTTGTCCCCTTCTCTTAAACTCTCCATTCTCTCGACCCTTTCTCATCTGCCTTAAGGTGTGAAATATTATACAGCAAATTTGAAGCGTTGAGTGCATATTGATAAAACTCATATCACCTCACGATAGAAACAAACCAAAAAGGTAGATTTTGGTCATTTATCTGCTAATTGTCTTCATATATTTCTTCTTCTAATAATATGATGGTATTTATCTCAATTGTATCGCAATGTTGTATCGTGGGCCTTAAATTGATAGATATCGAGTAAATACAAATATAATCTTTAATTAAATTTAGTCAGCATAATAATTCAAGTTGTATTTTGACTAAAGTATTATATGAACTACCTTGTTTTTTTAGTCACATTTAATATCCAGGCCGAGGAGTCCTGCTTTTATTAATCTTACTAGCATATATAAGTTATTATTATTAGCACCGCGTCTTACTACCCGTTCGGGTTATACGCACTTACGCTAATGTGTAATGGTAGGGTGATTGTGAGATGAAATGGAGGACCTACAGTTTAACGTGGAATCCGAACCACGGTGGAGGCCTGGCATTCCCCACATTCACAAGATGTCTTGTCAGAGGTGAACGAAGGGTTTGGTAATCAGATAAATCTGTGCCAAGACCGAGAATTGAGCCCCGAACCACAGGGACAGAAGTCTGTCACGTTACCCCTAGACCGCCAGGTAACCCTTTGCAACTATAGTGAAATGTAATATTTCTCAACGCAGTATCAATGGTTTACCTGCTTCCATGGATGAATGGTCTAAAGCGTCAATCTTATGTTAGACTGGCCTTTTTATAACTGAGAGACCATGGTTGGAATCCCGGTAAGGGTATACTGAATTTTGTTTTTCTCAAAATGGCTTCACACTCTCTTTCCACGTAAATGCAGGTATATTACCTCTAAAATGCTTCCTTCCTCATCCCTACTCTATTATAGTAATTATCACATATGCTTACAACCCGAAAAGATAATAAAAAGAGGTGATACAAAAAAACATCAGTGGACGCATGGAATAAATGTCAGTCTCATCTAGATTAGTTTGCCAGTGACGAGGATTATAGACTCTAAACAATGAACAGTTGCATTGAGGGTAGTTTTTAAATGGTTTTCTTCTCTCCCTTCATGCAAATGAAGGAACATTTCTTATAAATTATACCTTATTCATTCTTTCCATGATAGTGAAATTAGAATGCTTAAAGCCCAAATGGGTTAGTAAATTGCAGTGGGAAAATAATGAAATTCTTTCAATCAAATTTTAACCATTCGCTCTTGTAAATATTTTAAAACCAGCTACAATGATCGATTTGTTGAAGGCTATTCTAACACAATAGACTAGATGCTGATTATGGGATGATCGTGGTTAAAAACCTGGTTTGGTGTAATTAGGGCTGTTTTTTCTAAATATAATCTCACTCTCACTCTATGGAAATATGGGTACAATTCCTCTAAATTCAACCTTTCTCTTCCCTAGCACTTTGGCATAATCAGTTAATATGCGCACTACCTTAACGGGTAGATATTTAATTTTTTTATATAAATCTATTTAATTTAAATAAAATAATTATTTCTCACCTAGGGTACAAGTCTGTCCGTGAAGATTAAACCTCATTCCCCTTATATTCTTATGATTACAAAAGTACTAATTAATATTTCTTTCTGGATTTAAAGTTGAAATATTTCCTGTAACTTCTGCTTTGGTTTGTAGTCAATATATTTTTACTTGTTGTTTAAATTATAAAGGAAGCAAATAATACTATATTCAAAGAGATTGATAGCTCTTCGCACAGCTTAAGAATCTAGATATTCTATTGGTTCCTTAGAAATATAAACTCAAGTCACTCAAAGTGAACTATTAAACGATGAACCATTTGATTGACTTTCATATTAAAACGTACAACCAGAGTGAAAAACTATATTCATACATCGTTTGGCCCAGATTCAAAAAATGTCTCTGCAAAATTTCGTTAAAAGTGGCAAAAGCATTTAACAGTTAACAGTCTTTTGCAGTAAAAATACGGGCAAACATAGAAGGACAGGCAAAATGCCAAATGCTCAAATGATCCCTTTGCTCGGCAAGCTAAATTATAATAATTAATATTAATTTATTTTAAGCAGCAAGTGTAACTACGCAATTGTTGTAGAAATATTTATTAATTGAAAATATCTCAAATTCGTCTAAATTTCTTTCGGAACATTTTACTTAAACGCATTGAATCTACCTAATTACCACAAGAAAATACTTATATTTATCTAAATATGAGTAAACCATAAAAGCATCTTTATAAAATATTTTTAAAGTTAATATTACATAGATTTGAGAGATTACTTTCACTTAGTTTGAAAAGTAATTATATTACACATTGTAAGTGTATAAAGAGATATATCTATACTTAATATGACCTAGGTCAAACGCAGAAATATGTTATTCTCACATAGTTTGGTTTGCTGGTGAAGGGGGTTTGAAGATAAGATCCTTGCTGGGTTTACTATCATAATTATTGTTCCTAAATGAGTTCATATTCTCACTCCATGCCATGCAGGTTTTACTTCCGATTAATTATACCCTCCGGATTTCTATCTCATTAGTGTAAATTTTCAAATATGCCTAACAAGGGAACCAAAAATATGGGTAGTATTTTTTAAAACACAAATATAACGGATTATATTATATACCAGAATAATGTTATTTAAAGTAACCAATACGTTATGTTTTAACAAATTTAGTATTTGAGTTATAAATAACACCCCTTTGGTTTGGGCTAGTCAGTTTTCTTGAAGTAAAATTTGTGCCATTAGACCATTTTAGTTTTTTTACTCACAATCATTAATAATATACATAAAAAAAGAAACAAATCATAGAAAACAAACAGCTACATTTATTAAGATATAAAAATATATACTTATATCGCAAGAAGGTATTATATTCTCTTTTACCAAGTATGAATAATATAAATTGCTCCTAAAATTATCTTAACACATTTCAGAATATTATATCTAGTATTTCAACTATTTAAATAAATCGGCAGAGCATCTTTCTAACGGAGGAGTCACAGGTTCAATCTACGGCACTGACAAAAAAAAGTCTCATTGGAGAATTTAGAGTTCCACACTCACAGAGATTGCAACAGAAGGATTAATTGTTGAGTGGGTTTTCCGAATTAGGATTATATAAGTTTGTTAATCGTATGATGATAATATGTTAACAAATGGAAAGAGCAGATTTTGTTCTTACAATAAAGGGAAGACATGAGTAGATACTATTCAAACGATTATGAAAAGGTTTTTTTTAGATATATTTATAGCTTATATTAAACATACTATCTTTTTTCTTTAATTGTGTTATAAATTTCAATATTACAATACTGTTTAATTGATAATAAATAGGTATTTCAATAAATGTAAAATAAATCAAATTGGATTATCTTACGCTAAGCATTTTTTAGAGTTCGTTTACTGACACAAATTATACATAATATTATAATTTAAAAAAATTAATCTTCAAATGGTTTAGACAAAATCAATTTTAAGGTGAATTGAAAGAAACCTATATTTTAAATATAAACATCTTTAATACCTTATTTTATTAAACCATACCTATATTCATATTTTATACTTGACAAACATATTTTTCCATATTTACATTTTAAACTATCATTAAAATCGCCAAAGCGTCCTGTAATTGTTATGTGCTTCATTATTTAAAATTTAAACTATCATTAAAATCGCCAAAGCGTCCTATAGTTATTATGTACTTCATTATTTATAATTTTAACTATCATTAAAATCGCCAAAGCGTCCTGTAATTATTATGTACTTCATTATTTATAATTTAAACTCTCATTAAAATCGCCAAAGCGTCCTGTAATTATTAAGTACTTCATTGCATCTTAAATTTAATTTTAACCACGCAACTAGGACGGGGATAAAGAATGTAGTGTTTATATTAAATGTACTAGCATTTTCCTGAAGAAGAGTAGGACAATATTGAGTTAAAATCACCCTCTGTACACTCATCTGAATTTAAAACCCAGATCACACTGTCACTGGCTAAATAAAATGTATGTGACCGATTATAAGAGGCGTTCCAACCGATAAGCGTTGCAACTAAATGAGTAACATTGTTTTAATTCCTTTAGATTTATAAACCAAATTAGTTCATTGTTTATTTCCCAAAATCTGAAATAACACAGATTTATTTAGATGGGTATTATTAAGACTGTACTTTGTTAAGCTATGCATAACGTGACTGACATTTAAGACATTTATAATCTTTTGTAGTTACTTTGAGGTAAGCACATTATATTTCAAGTTATATTATGTACGGCAAGAAGCTTATACTCCATTAGTTAATCTTACGAATTTACTTCTACACGGAAGAAGAACTCTCCTTTAAAATGTTATAAAAACACACCTAGAGTGAAAAAAAATCATCTGATTGCATTCTTTATTTCTCCTAGTCCTTGTTCCTTTCCCACTCATTCACTTCCTCTCTCGTTCAATTCCTGTCAAACGGGCGTTGATATCCCAACTTTAATTACTACAAACATTGGCGAAGAAAAGCAGCAATACTCTCCAGAATCAGGCAGGCAAGGGAGCGAAGCTTAACGGGATAGAACCAACCAACCAACCAACCAACCAACCAACCCTCCTACGCCTCACTTTCGCTTCGTACCTTCTTCTCAGTGAAGGCGATCCGCTCGCTACCCAACCAATTATTATTCCTCTAAATCAACAGCTCATTGTCGGTTTTATCACTTTTGGCAAAGTTGTGCCAAGTTTGAAGATTTGAGGAATTTGCTCTGGTAATATCCTTTCCTCGCTTGCTTGGATATAGAGGCTTGGCAGGTATTAATATTAATATGACTCCCTTCTCTTGCCTTAACACAAGCCTTCTACGGTCAAACAATGCTCAAATAAACATTGATATCGTTTCAGTGTCAGACACACGGTCATAAGTAGCGCTTTGGAGACGGAACCAGTAGACATGATTCTAACTACTAATATACAGGAGAGTAATAACAATGAATTCTAAAATAGAAACTGACAGGCTTAGGATATATATATATATATATATTAATATTAATATATTTAGCACCGCGTCTTACTACTCGTTCGGGTTATACGCTTTAAGTACTAATTACTCTAATGGATTAAGAATTGGGAAGGTTGTATTAGAGGAAGTGAACCAGCATTTGCGTGGAGGGAGAGTGGAAAACCATTTAGGAAAAACCACCCCCAGTTCACCCGACCGAGATTCGAACCTTGATCTCCCCGTCCTCAGCAGTCGAGCTTAAACACGACAAGCGCGTTAGCCAACTACGCCACCGAGAAGGGTATATCTATATTATGTACGCAAATGAATTATATACGCACGGTAAAATATATAGGTATAGAAACAATAGATAATAATTGCTCTCACTATAATTATTATTTTTTCTCAATGTACCAGTTCAAATATCTGCATAGGCTTGTATACTAGTGTGGTCAGGATGAGGATGATAAAATTAAGATAAATTGTAACCTCATTTGTGGGAATGCCAAGTGGGATATTATTTGAAAAAAAAAAAAAA